>JAKWBI020000236.1:0-67002 GCA_022664585.2 Zalerion maritima | reverse complement strand
GGGAGCTCGAAATAAAAGGGAATAATTATATTATTATTATTATAAACCTAACCCTAAAAAAAAAATATAAAAGAATACTCCGTAATATTTATCCCTATAAAATAAAGGTTTTTAAAAAAATATAGGAAATCCTTATAATTTAATTAATAAAAAAAAAGAAACCAGTATAGGATTAGGGAAACCCCGTATTGGTAAAATCGAAATCCCTGCTTATATAATAGAAGTTTTAAATTTGGATAATAAAAAAATAATAGCCTAATTTTTTATAAAGAAAATAAAATGCCTTATAAAAAAGTTTAAGGAGGATATACTTATAGAGGGGTATATTAATGGGCCGTAAGAAGGGGAGAATCTCCTAAATAAAAAGATCTGGATCGGAGAACCAAATATAAAGGTTACCCTTTACCAGCCAAAGGGGCAGGGGCGCAGGAAACCTTATAATTACCCACGGAACCTTAATTATAAAAAAAAAACTACCAAAAAAAGGTTAAACGTTTTTTTAAAAGAATATTATAAAAGTAATAATCGGGAATTGCGAAATAATAAAAAAAGAATACGAGATTTCGTTATTAATAAAATCCTAAACGTTAACGGAGCCCAAAAGGCATTTCCCCTTAATAATACCAATATTATTAATATTTTTATTATATATAAACGTATGGCGGATAAAATAAAGCCCGTGGATATTTAAATAAAGTATAAAGCGGCCCCCGTAAACCCGGACTGGTACGAGAAAAAGTGGGAAGAAAATAAATTATTAAAAAAAGATTATAATAATATTAAATAAAGTAAATATATTTACCCATAATTATATAAGGTAAGGTGTAGCGGTACCAGGCTTATATTAAAAAAAAGGAATAAGATTTTAAAATCCCTTGGGGAATTATAAAGGGAAAAATAAAGAATATTTATAAATATATTTATAAATAAAAAATAAGTATTAATATGGTTTTGGGAATATTTAGGCAAAGTTAACCTTAATATAGCCCCTCCCTAAAAAATTAATACGGTATTTTATATAGGGTGGTAGGTTAAAAGTATTCCTATTCTTAAGGCGTTAATAATGGTGGTAATCGAAATACTTGAGGAGCGAAAAAAAAAGGGGGTGATTAAATTAAGCTAAGCGGCGTACCGTAATCCCTGGTTCTTAATTAAAAAAAAAAAAAAAAATACCGCTTAATTAATTTAATAAAAAGGCTTAATTTAATTATAATTTATAATACTTTTATACCTTTAATTACCAATAAATTTATAAAGAATATAGCCTATTACCAGTTTATTTTACTCCTGGATTTTTATTCCGAATATAATTAAATAATGCTTAATTTAAAATCCCGAGATTTTATTACCTTTATAATATTCGCCGGCCTATTTAAAATAACCACGTTTCCGTAAGGAGAAACGAATAATATTGCTTAATTTTATAGGATTATTTTTATTATTCTCCTAGGTTTTATTTTAATAATATGTAAAACACTTATTAATAATATTGCGGTTAAAGGTTTTATTATTATATACGATGGGCGAGAAATTTACCCAGGGGTACGGTAATATATGGCCGAATATATTAGGAATTTGGATTAAATATTATTACGGAATAAGCTGGCCGGGACCACGATTTTTATGGTTAAATTTAAATAATATTAAAAATTAACCGTAATAATAGGTTTTATATGCGGAATAAATGGCCGTAATCCTAAACAGGCCAAAATTATTAAGATTAAAAAATGAACGGTTTTTAAAAATATATCGGATATTAAAAGATTTATTGGTATGGTGGTCTTTTATTGAATATTTATTAAGGATTTTATTTATATTATTAAACCCCTATACGAACTCACTTATATAGGGGCGCAGTTTATTTAGGAGAAAAAGTATATAAAAATAACGGAGATCCTTAAATAAGCCCTAATATTGCCCCTAGTTTTAATTAAAATTAATTACTCCCCGAAGGTAAGGCGTATTATTATTAAAGTAAACGTATTAGGAACCGGATAGGGAATATGGATTGGCCAAAAAAAGGAAGGGAAGGTTTTAATAGCGAGGTATAAGTTTAATTATTAAAAAAAAGCTAAAGGAATATATTATTCGGCCAAATTAAAATATAAGGGGCTGTTTATAGTTTTAAAACGATTACGGAATTACCTATACGGCGCGTATTTTACCCTTAAAATAAATACGGCTAATATAATATATTAATTTAATAATAATATTATTAACCTACCCGGAGCACTTATTATTAAATGGATCGTATAAATACGGTAATTTAATTTTAATATGGAATATATATTAGAAAATAAAAATATTATAATAAACGCATTATTATAAAAACCCCTAGGATCCTTAAACGAAAAAAATAATAAATTAAAGGAAAATATCGAAGATTTTATTAATATATAATTATATATACTTAGGGTTATACAGGATTGGAGAAATATTAAAATTTTAAAAGGAAATATATAAAGCGATAAATCCCGAAAAATAATGTATTTCTTTATTATTTTAAAAAAACCGAGCAATATTCCTTATAAATTATTTTTTTATTAAAAAAAAAAAGCTTTAAATTATCTAATAAGGGACCAAAAGCTTTAGCGCAAAACCTTAAAGGGTAAATTATAATTATAATTAATGGTTGATAATAATTAAACCCGGAAATATATTATTTAAAATAATTATATTTATAAAGGGTATAAAAAACGGAATATTATATTTAATTTTATTATTTAATATTATTATTAAAAAAAATAATAAAAGCAGGTATAAAAGGTATTAAGAACCTGCCTAATTTATTAAAAGCGAAATCCTTAAAGGCCTAAAATACCGTTAAAAACTTTTAACCCTATTTTAACCCCTTTTTTTAAAATTTCGCTCGATATTTTCTGGATACCACTAAGGAAAGGGTACATTTATATTATATAGGCCAAATATAATTTAATAGGATAAATTAAAGGGCAACCATTATAAAAAACCACCGTAGGGTAAATGGCCAATTTCGTTTGGCAAAATATAATTTATAGGCATGGGATATATGGGAAATTAGTAATTAATAAAGGACCAGAAAACCGAGGATTTTTGGATAAGCTTATAAAGTAAATAGGCCTGGCCAAAATTACGGTATCGGTGTATAATTTATAATCGTAAGGGGGAATAAAATACCACCATTTAAGCACCAGGGACGCGTTATTAAAATTAGGCGGCAGTTAGGTTAACGCGTACCCAGGGGTATTAATAATGCAAAAAGCTATAATAAACCAAATTATAGGATTTTTCCCATACGCGTTACTGTACGGTTAAAAAATGGTTACCCTTATTAAAATGGCGCTCCTTATCTGGAGAATAATTAATTGAAAAGGTAATATACCGTACGCGGACTTTTTAGCGGAAAGGAGCCGGGTAATGGAACGGAAAAAAACGGACTTAGTAAAGGCAGCCCGAATTCTATAACGGAATAGGAAAGCCAGGGCCAAGTACGTGGATAAGAAAAATAGCGGGAAAATAAGAAAGATTTTATTAAAAAAAAGGGATTTAATATTACGATAAATACTAATTATAGGGGTTAGAAGTATAAAAAATAAGCAAAACCCTTGATAAATAGGGCCCTATATTATCCATAAGCTTTCGAATAAAGGAAGAACGGTGTAGCTTAAGGAATTTTATAAAGGAAACCCTTCCTTTAAACGTATAATTAAAAATAATAAAATTAAAAAATTTATTTAAAAAAACGAATGGTGGAATAAGCCGGCAGAAATTAATAATAATATTTAAAAAAAATAGGAACCCTATTTAAAATGGAATAATAAATTGGGAAAGAATTGTATAGGATTAAGCGATAAGGAGGATAACTCGGAAGGCCATATTAAAAATAATATATTAAAAAGTTTGGGTAAAAACTAATGCCGAACGGTAATATTTTATGGCAGCGATTAGGAAAAAGAAAATAATTTAGCCGAATATATTATTATAATATTACGATTAAGAAAACCACGCAATATAAAAGAATTAAAAAACAAAAAACGGGAATCGGGGAAAATACCTTTTTTAAAAATAATGAAAAAAGTACGATTCCAAATCCTAATAATAACCACGGAAGAATTCGGTAATATTCCTTTTATAAAGGAATAAAATTATACAGTATTACGAGACTTTTAAAGGAATTATTATATATAAAAAAATTCCCTTTTTTTTATATCCCCTTCCTTATATAATAATAAGCCCCAACCAATTTAAAACCAAATATTATAAAAGGACCCAGTAAAAATAATACACCTAAAGCTCCGTTAATAATCCGAGGTATATATACGTATATAAAAAAAAAACTATATTCCTTAATTTAAAAATTTAAAAAGGAATATTCTTACGCTTTTTTTTTCCCGTTCCCATATTATACCAAATGGCCCTATCCTAAACCATTTATAAATGGTAATTAAAAACAGTTTCCCAACTTTAGGAAAAGATTACCCGTTTAAATTTTAATTTATTTATTTAATTTATAAAAAAAAAAGGGCGGGATCCCTATTTAAAGGGCTATATATAAAAGTAAAAATTCCTTTATAGGAAAAACTTAATTTCTTATATTAAAGGACGCCATTAAATAATCCTATATATTATAATTTTTATTTTAATAATAGCGAAAGGATTAATCGCGGGACGAAAAAATTATGGTTTAATTTTAAAAAATTTATAATACCTTTTATTCCTTGCGAAAGCGTAAACCCTTACGATAAACAGGAGCTTAAAAGACCGCCGTACCACCACTATTATTTCTTTTAGGAGTTTTATCTCGGCCACCCCCTCGATTATAAACACTAAAAGAATTAAACCCTTATACCGGTTATATAAAAGGCCTGGTTAGGCCGGGAATATTTTCAGCCCCTAAATTTAAAATATTTATAATTTTTAAAAAATTAAGGCCGCCGAAAATAATTTCGAAATAATCCTCCTAATATTTAATATTCTACTTTTATATTATATTATTAAATAATTTCTTAATGTGGAATTTTTTATAGGGGGTATAATCATTATAAAAAGGATCGGAGTTTAAAACCAATATATATTTTTTAAGGCTTTTATTTTCGGCTATATAAATCTCGCCAAACCAAAGGTAATTATTATACTTATCCCCGGTATACCCAAAAACGGAAATATATTTAAAAAAGGGGAATATATAATAAATAAAAATATTAGGCTTTTAATCTTAAAAATAATTTGCCCACCCGGAGGTATAATACTTATAAGGGTTTTTATTTACCACGCCCTTAAATTATACGGCCAATACTTATTAATAATAAAAATAAAAAAAGGAATATAAATTACTTATAATTTGCCCTAGGAAGCCTTTATATAAAATGGGAATGGTAATAGGCCGATTAACCCTTTTATATAATATAGGGGCCAGGCTGGTAATTTTAGGAAGGGTTTTAAACATATCCAGGTTAATATATATGGCCATATAAACATAGTTTAAAAAAGGGTCCCTAAATAGGCCAAATTAAAAATAATAAAGGATATTTTAAAAAAGCAACGATAATTAATCCTGCTTAGCCTTAAAAGGCAAAAATAAAAAGGGTGCGAAGGTGGAATAAACCTTATAAACGAAATTGGAAACCGGCTTAAACCGGGTCCTTTTAATAAGGCTCGAAAATAGCCTTGGCGGAAGAATACCAAGCTGGAAGGTTTAAACGGCATCGTACTTAAAAGGTATTTTAATTCTAAAAACCGTAACCGTACACTGGGGTGATTAATTTAAGGGGATTAAATTAAAGGAAAAGGTAAAAAAGGACCTCCTAAATAAACCCTAAAAAAAAAACCCCGGGCTGGTTTATTATATAAGGTTAAATTAACGAAAGGTATAAGGCAATAAGGGGGATAAAGGGAGCCGAGTAAAGCCGCTGGAATTAATGGTTAAATCCTAAAACACCCGATCGATGCGGCCTTACGGTTTAGCCGGCAAAGGAGAAAAAGTAGGAATAATTACCAGGGAAATTAAAATTAAATAACCCTATATAAAATTAATAGTTTGGAGAGAATATACTTAAAAAAGGGCTTCGGGTAATAATAAAAGTGGCGTTAATTAAAAGGGCCGCCTAATTATGAGTAAAATATTTAATAATCCGAGTGCGATTCCTTATAATATAAGCCCCGGGCCCTTTTATAAAAAAAAAAAAAGTATAAGGGCGAAAAAAGGCGAAGGTTATACGATAAGGTATAGGAAAAAAAAAAGGCTGGCTTATAGGTATAGTAGGTTTGGAAAAACCAAAAGGCCTGCTGGCCGTTAATAAACGCCGAATAAAAGCCAGAAAATTAAAGAGCCCCTTATAAGCCTCCTTATTATTACTCTGGTTTAAATGGGATATATTTTAAAAGGATTAGGGAGTAAATTAAAAAAAGGGGGTAATAAAAGGAGCGAGTGTTTAAGGGAAAAAGGGCTCGGAGAAAGGGAAAAAAGCAAGGAATATATAAAAAAAAAAGCACTGTAGGGAGAAAAAAGGCACCGATAAAAAGTATATAAAAGGAAGGATTATCGAAGGTATAAAAGGAAAGAAAGGGAGAAAAGTTAGGCCAAAAATATTTATATAATTATCCGATTAAAAATAAAAGGCCTATTAATAATTATAAAAATTATAGGAATTATAAGGGTAATAAGGTAAAAGGGTAATAATGGGAACGCTTAAAGAAATACTTATTTATTTAAAAAAATACCACCGTTTATTTAAAACCCGCCAATATATTTAAGCCTTATAGGTATAAATACCCCCTTTTTTCCCCCCCTATATTTCCTCGATTTCTTTTAACCATATTATCTCCCAGCCTTAAATCTTTATAATATAATCTTATTTAATTTATTCTTTATTTTAATTTAATTCCTTATTTTTAAATTCCCTTACCCATTAAAAGCTTATATTACCCTTAACCTAACCCCCGGTATTTGGTACCTTTTTAACCCTTTTAACCTAAAAACTTTAATCCAAGTATAACTTTTATTTTTTATTTTTACTTAATAAAGCGAAAAAGCCCTAAACAGTATTATTTTAATAATAAAAAATTATACCTTCGAAGGGTTAAGGTTAAAAAATAAAACCAGCGTTTAAATGCCTGGATATTAATCGGAGTTTTTATTTAAATTATTCCGAAAAATAATTCTTTATATAAAAGCCCTTATTAAACCTTAACGCTTATATAAAAACCAGGCCCGTTAGAAAGGGCCAATCCCCTTATATATTTTATATATAAATAACCCAAAGCTTAAAAAAATTACCCAAAAAAATATAAACGTAATTATTAGGGATATGCTTAACCTTATTAACCGCCATAAAAACGACCGCTTCCGTTAACGGCTTCAAAGGCCCATTACCACCAAAGCGTTTTTTATAAATATTTAGGCATATATATATAATATTATTAAATTATTAGAATATAATTAATCTTTTTTCCATTAATAATTAATTACTTATAAAAATTACCTCGAAATATACAGCGGGGTAAATAATATTGGGTTTACGATTGCGGATTTTAAACCCCTAAAGGGGCCTAAGAATATACCAACCATTAAAAACCAGGCGGCCCTTATAATTCCCCTACAGCACCCGTTTTTTAAAAACTATAATTTACTTAATATAATAAAGGCGGGGGTTAACCCTATAATAAAAGAATAAAAAAACCCGCGAATAATTTTTATTTAAAACTACCCAAGGGGTATAATACTTATTATATTTACATTAAAAAATATAGGAAAGGATTTTAAAAGGTATATATGGGAGGCTTATATAAGGTTTTCGGCAATATTTTAAAATAAAACTAATAGGGGTATATTTAAAAAGTACGGCCTCCGGCCTAAAGTCCTTCTTATAATAATTATTTTCGTATAAATCAGCCCCTTTTACCGATCTTAACACCTTATAATACTAAAAACGCTTAAGATTATAATTTATAAATAAAAAATAATATGGATTTATACGCGAATAAAAAGGGAGGTTTATATTAATAAAAAGGCCCTTATACTTTAAAAGTTAAAGGATAATGGAAAAAGGCTATGGTACCGCCTCCGAGAGCTAAAATTAGGTATGGGGGGAAAAGGGAAAAAAAACCATATATTATATTTCTTCGGGCCACCGCCTAATAATTATATAAGGTATTTTATAAATTAAATAAAGGTATTTTATATAAATTATTTAAGGTTTATAATAGGCCCTAACCTATTAAAGAACCTCCTTAAAGCAGGGTGATTATAAGGGGAAATTAGCGCTATTACTTAGTATAAGGTTTTTTTACGCATAATAACGGGGGGTAATAATCCTTAGGGCTATTTAATTAATAATAAGGAATGGCAAAACCTAAATACGAACACAAATATTACCGGGATACATTCCTATATATTTAATATTCGTATAGGCCTTAGGCCTTTTTTAATATACCTTAAACTCCCTAATATTAGGGTAAATTTCACAGCTTATAAGGGGGTGAACTCGTTTAATTTTTATACGGAAAACCAAAAAAATATAATGGAATTAAAATCGGGAAATAATATGGATTCGGACTTTATTTATATAATTAATCTTATATACCGAAGGCGGAGGGGCCAGGTGGCCTTAAAAAAAAAGGGGGGCAATAACCGCCCTTATAAATCTTTTAGCGGAGAATATATATTACCGGAATAAAAGCCTAATTCGTTAAAATTATTTAAACTATTATTACGCACCCCTTTCCTTTTTTTTTTACCCTTTATACATTTTATTATACGCGTATTCCCCGTTAATTATTAATCGCTGCCTTTATCCCTACCCTTAAAAATAATCTCGTTTTTCCCACGTATAACTTTTACCCCTAAATAATCGCTATAATCCTAATTCCCCTTATATATTAATTAATATTAATAGGTATATAAAAAATAATATAGGCCGCATTTTAGCGTTAAGGTAAATAATAATTTTAAAGTATTTAAAAAGGAGATTATTAAGGAGCCCTTATACCGTTTATTAATAAAAAGAAGGGCCCACCGGCCGGAGAACCCCAGGTTTTATTTTATTTAATATTATTTACCCCGTCCCAAACTTAATATATAACCTACCTATACCGAGAATTTCCCGGAGTAGGCTACCATTAAAAGAAATATTAAGCGAAAGGCTACGAAGGAGGAAAAGAAAAAGAAAGCTCGAAGGAGGGAGCCGGCGAAAATAAAAAATACGGCCTATAATATTAAGTATGGCCAGCGCCGCCAATTTAAAAGGATTAAAAGGGCTCCTTAAGCTCGATTGGCTCCTAATTGTATAAAAAAGGGGGATAAATATTTTATTTCTTATTTTATAAATCGTTTAGAGCAAAGTTTAAATACCACCAATTAAAATAAACCCTTCGGGGAAAATAAAAGTTAGGGCGTAATAAAATCCATAAAAATAAAGCTATATAGCCCTATTTAATTATAATAAAATAAAAAAGGGAACCCGTAATTATTATAGAAAAGTAATTAGTAATATACGAAGGGTAAGGAAATAAATAAATCGGCGATATTAGTAGAAGCCAAAAAACTTTTCCTAAAGTTTTTCGGACCGCGGGGCGCGGTCTTTTATTATGGGTTAGTAAAATATAACGGTACCGGAGGTATTCCCCGTTATATTTATATTAAAAACCGGCGCCCGGCGCGATTATTTAAATAATGAATTTAAAGCCTTAAAATAGTCCTGTACAGGATTATATAAGAAGCCAGGAGGACCCCCGGGACTTGTGGGACTTTTGGAAGGGCAATAAACCATGGCGGTAAAAACTTGGTTATAAAAATGCAACTACTATTTAATACATCATATTTTCCCCCAAATATTATACCATTGTTTAGGAATAATCCTGTACAGGACTATTCTATGTTTTCTGAAGTATTACCACTCCTAAATAGGTAACTAAAGGTTTAACCAAACCAAACAGCTTGGTTTTAAACACCGACCATACAGCGAGGTTATCAGACCTACTCCCCGCTATACCCTTAAATAATAAGCGCAAGGACCCCTTAAAATTTACGGACGTAATTTTTTAAAAGGTAATAAAGAAATAATTTATAAAGATTATGGGAAGGGTTTATAGGTTAATAATTACGGAAATATTTTAAATATTATAATTTATAAGAATAATCTTATAAGAAAAACTGGCAGGTAAAATAAGGGTAAGGGAAATTATTAATGAAATTATTTATAAGGGTAAAAAATTAAAGGAATATTAATAAATAATTTTAAATAAACCTAATATTTATTAGGTAATTAAAATAAAGGTACGCTTTATTAATAATATACCCACAAAAAAATTAAAATTTATAAATTTTATACGTCTTTAATTATATTAATAATATAAGCGTATAAATTTTAGGGTTTTATTTATAAACCTGTCAGGCGGCCTAAAAGCGGTAATATTAAAAAAAAAAAGGCAGTTTTTTATTTAATTAATATTTTTAACCCATTAGTATTAATCCCCTTAATAATCCCCTTTTTGCTTTAACCCGAGCCCGTATTTATTAATATATATAAAAGGGTTAAAAAATAAACAAGCCAGGGTTATTATAAATATAAACGTAAAAGTTAATATTTTAAAATAAACCTATGCCTAAAAACACGGTTTTAAGGTTTACCAGGCGCGAGTTGCGTTTTTTAATTATAATAATTAAAAGACCAATTTAGCCTTGGTTATACGGTAATGGGTATACGTTTTTTTAAAACCTAAGCGTATTATATAAAATTTCTTTATATTAAAAAAAGATTAAAAAGGGGCGCCAAAAATAATATTAGGAATACCTTTTATTATGGTAATAAGGTAAAAACAGCCCCATAATAAGGAACGCAATATATTAATCGGGGAGCTCGAAATAAAAAAAAGTAATTATATTATTATTATTATAAACCTGACCCTAAAAAGAAAATATGGAAAAATACTCCGTAATATTTATTTTTAAAAAATAAAGGTTTTTAGGAAAATATAAAAAGCCCTTATAATTCGATTAATAAAAAGAAAAGGCCAGTATAAAATTAAGGAAATCCCGTAAAGCGGTATTCTCCGCTGTATTTATATTAAAAACCGGCGCCCGGCGCGATTACTTAAATAATTAATTTAAAGTTTTAAAATAATCCTGTATAGGATTATATAAAAAGCCAGAAGGACCCCCGGGATTTATGGGACTTTTGGGAGGGTAATAAACCATAGCGGTAGAAATTTAATTATAAAAATATAATTATTATTTAATATATTATATTTTCCCTTGAATATTATATTATCGTTTAAGAATAATCCTGTACAGGATTATTTTATATTTTTTGGAGTATTACCATTTTGAAATAAATAATTAAAGGTTTAATTAAACCAAATAGCTTGGTTTTAAATACCGACCACATAACGAGGTTATTAAACCTATTCCCCGTTATATTTTTTAAAGGTTTAACCAGGATTTAAAATTTTAAGGTTTGGTAATAAGCCTGCGTTTTTTAGAATTAAAATTTAAGAAATTCCTTTATTATTTTTTCCCCTTAATTAATTTAAATTAATGATTATAATTAGGGAATAATATTATACGGAATTATATTAATAAGTATAAATAAAAATCCGCGGAAATTATTATATTAAAGTAAAAAAACCCTTTTATAATATACCGGTAAAAAATTCGTAATACTTATATTACGAAAAGCGGAAACGAATATTTATATTATAATAAAGCTAAAAGCCGATTAATACGCTGCGTTATAAAAACCTGAGAAATCGCGTAAGCTATATTTTTTAAAGGGGGCAGTTTTTTTTATATAATAATAAAGCGTAATATCCGGTTAAAAATAAATTACCCTTAAAATAAAATAAACATAATAAATTAAAGATAATAATAGGTAAAGTTAGGCAAATTTGTATAATATACGAAGTTTAAAAGCCTTTCGAAAATTAATTACCTATATTTTAAACGATTTATTATTACGGAGAAATTAAGGAATATATCTTTAAAAAAAAGAATAATACGGAAATTTTGCGGTATTATAGGATTACCCTGGTAATATTATAAACCTATAAGGGCCAAAGCCAAATAATGGGAATTTAATTCCGGAATAGGCCTAGTGCCGGTTAAAAGCGCGTATATAATCGCGGTAAAAAGGTCAAAAAAAGATTAGGCTTCGAGTATTAAATAAAACTGTACGCCTTTATTATACCTTTATAAGTAAAATAATAAAGGCTAATAAATAATTAAACCCCTATTATATTACGGAAATCCGGCGTAAAATTAAAGCGTAATATAATAAAAAAGCCTTTATTTATTTAATTATAAAAGGAGTAAAGGAAGGGATTATTAAAAGTATTAATACGTATAAAAAAAGTAGGATTATAATTTTATTTTTAAATGGAAGGAATATTTTTATAAGCCTAGTTTAAGCTCCGAGGGTATTACGATTATAAAGGATTTTAAAAATTATATAATAAAAGGGCGATGTATGTAATTTCCGTTAAACTTAAAATAAGGGGGAAAATAATAAAAATACCTTTATATTATTAAAAGAAATTCCAAGGAAAAAGGATAATTAGGGCTGGTTAAAATTACCGCGAAAGCTTAGGGGTTAAATAAAGCGCCCCTAAATTGACCCGTATTATAATCCTATTTACGGTTATAAAAAGAATCCTAAAAATTATATGGCCAAGGAATAATTTATATAATTTCGATTAAAGGGATAATAATATTAAGGTAAAAATTACGGAGGTATTTTAAATTAATTTGGGAAAGAATAGGTAAAATTAAATAATATTAATATTTTATTCATAAATAGCAAAATATATATAATAACCGGGCTTGGTTTATGGGGGCTTATTATGGTTACGAAGGATTTTAAAAATTATATAATAAAAGAATAATTTATATAATCCCGGTTAAAGCCCCGTAAATAAAAAACAGGAATTATGAAGCACTTTTGCCGCTTTTTAAAGGGTATAAAAAAAAAAGGATTAAAACCACCAAGCGCTTTAAAATATAGGGGAAAGTAAATACCATTTTTTATAATTATTAAATTATTTTTCGAATAAAGGCCTAACCCCCCCCCCCCCCCCCCCACCATTTTTTAAATTAAGTTTTATTTTTTATTATTAATATTAAACCCCGTGCGCGATCCAACGGATATTAGGGGAAATATTCCCTAAAAGGTTTAAAAAAATATAAATCGCTTATTTAAATTAAGGTCGATCCCCTTTTAAAGAATTTAATATAAAGCTAATCCTATACAGGCCTTATTAAAAAAGAAAAAGAAAGATTATAAAAATTAAACTTATTTGGGAAAGGTTTAGGGGTTTTACGCTTTATTATAATCGGACCGTAACCAAAGGAAAATATAATAATTATAATAATTTATAAATTATAAACGCCAGACTTTTAAACTTCCACCCATGGAACCATGGTTAATTCCCCACCCTTTTTAAGGGCGCCTAATCTCCTTTACTTAAAAAAGCGGCCAAAGGGGGGGGAAAAATATACGGTAAAAAAGTTATAAAAGGTTTAAAGTTTAGGGGAAGGTAAGGCGAGGCCTTTTAGTTTAAATAAATTAATTAATATTACGCCCGGCCTTATAAAAAGCCGGTAAATTAATAATTATTAGGAGCAGACCAATTAAAAATAAAGGGTAAGGTAATTAAGGAAAATGGTAAAGCGGTATATTTATAAAATTTAAAATCTTTTAATATAAGGCGCGGAATATAAGGGATAAAACCTTTTAAGGCCCCGAAAAAATAATATTAATACCCGGAAAATGGGAAAATAATTATTAAGGAAATTATATAAGTTCCTTATTTTAAATTCTAAAAATCCCACGATTATATTTAAAAGGTTTAAAAAGTATTACCACCACTATTATTTTTAATTTTAAGGGACTATTTATAATTTTTAAGCCTAGGGTTAAGGAAAAATAATCCTATATTATATTAGCCATTAAAAACCTATTTAAATCCTAATTCCTATAATCTTTTCCATTTTTTATAAATTATTTTATTTTTTAAAAAATTATTCCACCATTTAAATTTATTATATTATATTTTTAAAATGAGGCGCGGGAAAGGTTTTTTATTAAAATATTATTACGGTAAAAAAAGGTAAAAAATACCTTATAAATAGGCCTTAAGCCTAAAAACGATTTTTAAAAACGAAAACACCTAAAAATACTAATAAAGCTTAAACTTTACCATATAAACGAAAAACCGAGCGATTATCTTTTAACCCTCCCTTATTTAAAATCCCGCTATTAAGAATTCTTATTACGCCAATACTCCGGGTAAAATATAATACGAATATTTTTCCACTATTTTAAGGAATAAAATAAACGCCATTCCCCGGTTAATCCGTAAAAGTAATATTTAATATTAATTAATATAATCCCCACGAGATAAATTAATATATTATAATCCGATTATTATTACCACTCCCCGGTATATAAGGAAGCGTAATGTTTAAGAAAAATAATATTTCCTAATATATATATTAATTAAATTAAATATTTCAATAGGTAATATTTATAAGCAATATATAAAAAATAAATTACCTTATATAATACTATATTAATACCTACGCCGAATTAATTAAATCGTTTATTATAAGAAAAATATAAATTAAAGCGAAAAAGGCCCTGAAAACGGAATTCGTAAATAGGAATACCTTTTAGAAAGGCCGTAATATAATAAACCTAAAGCGCTTCGCCTACCAGAACTGGCCCATAAAAAATATTAATTAATAATGGCTATATATTGCGGGGTAAAAACGCCGGCTCGCTTAATATAAAAAAAACCATACGGGTTATATTAATAATATTATTTTATCGAATATATTTTTAAACGCCTTCGATAATATATTATAGGCTTAATTATATAATTCTGCAGGGATTATAAATAATGATTTATGCCTCGGAACCCATAAGGAACTCCTCCAAAAGCTTAAAGCGTTTTTGGATTAACGCAAAAAAGCAATAAAGCTATTCGGAAATAAGTTTTAATAAAAAAAAAGGGGACCACCGCCCGCGTTAAGGAAGCCGTGCGTAACCCCATCGACCCCCAAGTTTAATAAGCCAACCAATATAATATAACCAAAATGGTCTAAAGGAACTAAACCGACCCCCGCGATTTACCGCCCGCGCTCCGATTATAAAAAAGCGATAAAGTACCTATTAACCGATTAATTTTACCTAAAATAATTAAATAAAACCTAATTAAAAAGCTAAATATTTTAAGCGTGGTTAATATATATATATTATTAAATTAAAAAATAGGCGAAAAAGTAAAACGGGTATTGGATAATGGTAAAATGAAGGAAAATAAGCCTTAATATAAAAACCATTATAAGTATAATCCTAATTAAACCTATTAAATTAAACGGGACCATATACGGGGACTTTATTATAGTTAGGCCGAATTCCCCTAAAAAACCAGTATAATCCCTTTGGAAATTTTAAAGGTATAAGTATTTTTTATATTAATAATTAATTTTAATAAAAGGCTTTAATATTAAACCAAGGTAATAAAATATTATTAATATTTAGGAAATAACCATATATTATATAATTATTTATAGGATATTTAAAATCGAATTAAGAAAGTCCTGTATAAATACCTTTTTTATTAAATACCAGAATGGGATTTTAAAAAAAACGGATATAATACCTGGCTTATTAAAATGTTGAATAATATAATTATAAAAAAAGTATTAATAAGAATAATATTCCTACGGTATTATAAATAAAAAGAAATACCTAAGGATTAATATAATCGGGTATAAAAGGCCTAATATATAATTATAAAAAACCCCTGGTTTTTAAAAAATACGCCTGGCCTAATTAATAAAAAGGACCAGGTACTTTAAATATACCAATTATAAATAAATTTAACCAACGAGGTTTACGAAATACCTAGGAATAATAATATTTAAAATAATTAGCTATTTATTATAATAAAAGGTAAAATAATTATAATTAAAAAGTATTTATAGGAAAGCTGGAAAAATATAAAAGCGGAAATAATAATAAAAGCCCTTATTATTAATATTTATAATAAAACGGCGCAAACGGTTTTTAGTTATAATTAGGGAGGAATTAAAAAAAAAATAAGGCAGGCCCTTAAAAAAAGCAAAATTGGAAAATAAGGTTAAAAGGGTTGGGAAAAAAAAAGGCGCCAAAGGAAAGGAAAAGGATCCTGGCCACGAAAAAGTATTGAGCACGATAAAGGACAAGATGGAACGTAATATATAGGAGAAAAAAGAGGCGCCCTTAGGTAATAAGCGTAAGGACCCCTTAAAGTTTACGGACTTAGTTTTTTAAAAGGTAATGGAAAAATAATTCGTAAAGATTATAGGAAGGCCTTTCGGGTTAATAATTACGAAGGTATTGAGAAGGAAGCATTAGATGTTTACTTCTTTATGTAGGGTTATTATTATTTTTTAGTTTTTCCTTAGTAATAGGTAGATTAGAATGATAAGAGATTTCCTTATTTATGGGCGTATGCCTATATAAGGATTAAACTCTTGGCATTTTATAAAAATAATAATAATGTTTTTTCTTATAATATTTATTATCCTTATATAAGGTGTTTACTCTTTATGTACTTATTATCCTATTAAATTTATTAAAATATTTATTCTTTATTAATAAGAGTAATAAAATGCCTTTATTTATTTTTTATTTGGTGCCCCCTTCATGGAGGATTCCTTTCGGTTATTTTTAAAGAATCCAGGGACTTTGGAAGTTTAAATAAACGGGCGCTTAAAACCAAAATAAATGATACCAATATATTTTAAGTATTAAATATAGGAAAAGGACTATTGTATTACCTTAAAATAGGGCGTAAAAAAGTTTTCTTTATTTTGGAATAATAAAAAAGTAAAATAAAGGGTTAAAAACTTGGTATATATATATTAAACCGGTCGTGAAAAATTATAAAATAATCTTAAAAACCGATATTATATCCTTTCCCAAAAGTGAGTAATCAGGCCTACTCGAATTAAAAAATAATGGATAATACGTGTACTAAAAAAAGCAGGTCGGATAATCTCGGTATTTAAAAAAAGGGTTTAGTTTTGGTAAAAAATTATAATTAAATAAAGGGTTAAAAATTTCTCCTTATATTAAGGGAAGCTAAAAAGATAAAAAATATTATACCATTTTATATTATATTAAAAAGGGGCTAAAAGTTTCTCCTGCTTAAGCGAGGTAATAAAAAGGAGGAAAAAAATTATTTTTAATATTTTATAATAAGTGTTATAATAAAAAAAGGAGAGTTGTAAAAAAAGATTAAATTTATATAATAAATTAGTCCTTAATTAATATAAAGGCCTGATTACCTTAAATTACATTATTATACCTTTTATAAAATCCATCCGGTAATATATTAAGCATACTTAAAGGGCAAGGTATAAAGCCCAAATTATAATTTTTTAAAAAAAAAAAAGAACCTAAAACCAGGACCTTTAATGGAGATTTCTTAAAAACCAAAGCCTAAATGTATAAAAAAAAAGCGCAAAGTATTTTTTAATTTTAATTTAACAGGGGGAGAAAAGTCCCGATTATCCATTCCGGTATAAGGCGATCCCAAATCATTTTAAAATTTATTTTAAATTATTATCCAAACCAAAGAAAAAAAAACTTTTAATTAATTCCGAAATATTAAAAATAATTCCGTACCTTTATTCCATTTAAGCCACCGGGAAAGATTTAAATCCCGTCGTCGAGGGAGAAAATCGCGTAAACGAATTAATAAGGGCAAATTATCGAGACTTAAAAACCCGAATAATATAATAATAACGGGGCTAATAATAATAAAGGATTAAAATAATTATTGGTATATAATATGGGCTATATATAAATATATATCCAAGCGATCGATAAAAAAGCTTAAAAATATATACCTAAATTTAAAAAAAACCGTAAAATTTTATTAAATCTTTAAAATATTTCCCTAAATAATATACTCCCGTAAAAGTAGGAAACCTAAATTAAAAAAAAGAAATTTAAAATATTTTAAGGATTAAAATATAATATTATGGTTTATTAAATATAACCAGGCCATAATAAATGCAAATTTGGGAATAATAATACGGATACTTTAGCTATTAGACTATTATTATAATAAAATGGAAAAAAGAATTATAAATTTAAAAAATATAAAGGCGGATTACGAAAAGTTATTAATATTAATAATAAAACGATTTATTCTTTAAAACGAATTTTTATATCGAGATTTTTGGAAAAAGTATATAAATTTGTAAAATTTTTAAATCGACCCCACCTATAAATTAATCCAGCGATATTTTAATAATTGGCGAGCGATTTTAATAAAAGCAAAAAATAAAGGACTTTTAAAGGATTCCGCGAATTATTTCCTAAAACCTATCCCATATAATATATTGGGAAAACTTATGGAAAAGCTGAACGTAAAAAATATTAATAATCTTTATAGGCCAGATAAATTAATAAATATTATAAATTACCTTTAAAACCTATATAACCGAGCAATTATATAATATAAAAAAACTGGTAAAGTAAACGACGCTTACCTAATTAAGCCTAGGATAAATAAAATAAAGCGAATATATTATATAAAAATATTACCGGAAAATTATAATCGCCATTTTATATTTTAGCGAAAAAATAAATAATCGATAAATTTTAAAAACAAAAGTGAAAAAAAAATAAAATCGATATATTCTTTAAACACGCATATTAAATTAAAGAATAAAAGTTTAAAGGTAATTATAAAAAAATTAAGCATTTATAATATTAAGGATTTAATAAAGTATATGGAAAAATAAGTTTAATAAATAATTAGCCGGCATTTTATAAATTTAAGGAAAAATCTTTTTTTAAAGGATAAAACTTCGAGAAAAACCAGAGAATTTTATAAAATTTAAATAAATACTTATATAATAGCGGATAATTTAAAAAAAACCAGGATTTATCGGATTTATTATACTTTTTATTATTTTTATTATTAACGAATAATCTTAATATAAAGGTTAAAATTTTAACCATAAAAAATATACCGACCAAAATAATACCTTTAAAAGAAAAGCGTTATAAATATTATTTTAAAATCGGTTATCGAATGGATTTTTATAAAATAATTATTAATAATATAACCAATAAAATATCTTAAAAGGTTGGGATATTATATAATTTATGGGAAATAAATATTAAGGGGAATACTTATATACCGGAATTATTAAATATAATAAAATTCCGCATTTTTATTAATAAATACTGGATTGCTGGGATATATAAAAAAATCGGAGTAAAAATTATTATTTTTATATGGTTATACGAAACCGGCCAGATTTATAAATGGACTTTTTTAGGAACTAAATACATTAAAAAATTTAAAAAATCCCCTATAGGAAAAAATATCCCATAGGGCTTTATAAAGAACCTAAACTAGGTATTTTATATTAAGCCTAATTATCCGCTAGGCGTATTCTAAGCCAAAAAGATTTTATTTATAATAGTTTTTTAAAAACTTAAAAAAGAATACCCAAAGTATAATAAACTAATAGCGGAAAATATAAGCCTTATCGAAGTCCATATATTAAACCTAAATATAACGAAGGAAAATATAGCCAGGCAAAAAGGGTATAAGATTTTTAAAAAATTAAAAAACCATTATAAAAATTAGGATTTAAACCTAAAAATATTTAAAGCGCCTAAATAAGATCGACCATTGTCCGTTTTATAAAAAAAAACATAAAGGAAAATAATTATGGTTTATTCCCAATATTAGAAATAATTAAATCCTAAGCGACCTTTCCTATCCCTAAAATAATAAAATCGAATAATAATTATTAATAAAAAAAAATAAAAAATAATCGAAAGAGAGTGGTTTTTAATATTAGGGAAAATCCTAAAGGAAAATAATCAGCCATAGAAAATTTTTACCGACCGATTATTCGATTATTAATTTTTTAATACGTACGAAAAGACCTTACCTGGGTAAAAAAATTAATTAATCGTTTATTAAAAATTGCAGGATTATATATTATATAAATCGTTAAAATAAAAAAGATAAATGCTTAAGAAAATTCCATTATAATGGAAATAAATTTTAAAAATAGAATCGGAGGATTAGAAATAGGATTAATATTTAATAATAATAAGGAATAGGACGAAAATGTTTTCTCCGAAATAAAGGGATTCCACAAATTTATTGGGATAAATATTAATAATATCAAGTAAATCTTATATTTAAAAAATAAATAAAAAGAACTTTTATATAAATTATATTAAATATAATTGGGAAATATATTAAAAGTATTATAAATCCTAATATATTACGGATATATTATATTTCCAATTTATTATACATTTATAAATACGGGAGCATTTTATAATATTATATTATTTAAATTGGCCGAAAAATACGGATTAATTTTTTTACCCTATTCGATTACCTATAAAGTATTTAATATTAATAAACTATATTAATTTATTAAAAAAACTATAATAAATATTTATTTGGGAAATAAATATAAAATTAAAATAATATTTTTTATTATAAATATTAATTCGAATTCCCGGCAATATATATTAAAAATACCATTTATTATTAAAGTTTTACCATAATTTAAAAAAATGGAAGGATTACCTGGGATTAAATATACACTTTATTTTAAGGAAGGATTAATTAAAGTTTTAATTATTACGGAAAAAATAAAATAATTAAAATAATAATTACCAGTTTTAAAAAAGTGGGGATTAATAATAATAAGGCGAAATTTTTTTATTATATAATTTAAAAGAATATAATATTTATTCGATAAACCAGATTATGGTTAAAAATATAATAAAGCTAATTTTATACCTGGAATTAAAAGATATCCTTATATAATATTTATATGGAGGAGATAAAATTTAATATTAGTAAATATAAAAAATTTTAGGAAAAAGGATTAAAAGCCCTAATATTTAAACGAAAAACCATTTGGAAATAAATATTATATATAAATTAAAAACTAATAAAATTTATTTAAAAGATAATATACCCTTAAACGGATTTATACCTAAAGGTAACCTAAATTAAAGGCAAAAGGTATGGGAAAGAATATAATATAAAATAAAAGATTTAATATTTAAAAAGCATTTCCTTAGTTTTATATTAAAGTTTTTTAATTTAATAATCGGAATAAAATTAATAAATAAAAAATTAGAATATATTTTATAAAAATGCGAAGTTTTTAATAAAAAAAAGAAATAAATATTTATTTGAATATTAAAAAATAGGGAAGTAATTTTGGTATAGGATTTTTTAAATTATAGATTAATCCGAAGGTTTATTACACCCTTTTAAATATTAAAGGTAATAAAGTATAAGGTATAATAAATATTATCGATCCCGATACCAAAAGCTTTAAGAATTAAGGTAATTAAAATATTAAGAGAATATTTAAATCGAGGGATTTTAAAAGAAAATTATATACCGTACCAAAACCCTTGGTTTTTGATAGGTAAAAAAAATAAAGGATTTAAATTAATTAATTTAATAATGAAAATTAATAAGGAGACTATATAAGATGCGTTTATTCCCCCTGGTGTAAAAAAGTACTTTAAAAACTTTAATATAAATAAAATATTATCCCTTTTTAATTTTTTTAATAAATATAATTAGGTATTATTGGATCGAAAATTAAGGGACCTTACCACCTTTATAATTGCGATCGGATTATTATAAATATGTATATTATCGCAAGGAATAACCAATTTTATTATATAATTTATACGAATAATTTAATAAATTTTGAATAAATTATATATTAATATATATCGAGTATTTCTAAATAATATAATTATTAAAGGACTTATAATTATATATAATGGTAAAAAAATACCCGTAATTCCAGGCGTGTAATATTCTATGGTAAAATATTTATTTAATATAAATAAGGTTTTAATTAATATGGAATTATTAGAATATATAAGTAATTAAAAAAGATTATAATGGTATAACGCATTATGCGTGATTATTGGTTATGTTTATAATACGAATGGCCGTACGCCAAAAAAAGTAAAGATTATTAAAATACGGGAATAAAAAAAATATTTAAACGTTACGGATATAAAATCCTTTTTAAGCATTATGGTTTATTATCGAATTTAAATTAAAAATTATGCATAAATTTTAAAACCCCTTATTAAAATATTAAAAAAAAATATACCTTTTATATAGGAAAGCGATTAGGCAAAGGTAATAAAAGTTTTTTAAAAAATAATTATAATACAGCCAATATTAATATTATTATATTATAAAAAAGCTTATAATTAAATTATATTGGTAATAAATGCTTTTTGAAAAAAATAAAAAGGTATTTTAATATAAAAAATAAATGGAAAACGTTACCCAGCTTGCTATAAAGGCGGCGTGTGGTTAAACGTAAAGAAAAAATATAATATAATAAAAAAAAAATGCAGGGTAATATTAAAGGCTATAAAAAGATTAAAAAACTATTTATATAAAGTTAGATTTCTATTAAAGGTAAACGCTTAAATTTTAATGTATTAATTTAATAAGGCAGTATCGGATATACCAGGATCCCTAATTATACGCTGGCTAATTTGGATAAGGTTTTTTAACTTCGAAATTAAACATGTACCTGGAGTAAAGTATAAGGTAATAAATAAACTATTAAGGAAACCACCAGGGCCATTAAACCTGGCGGATATTAAAAACGAAGAGGATATTAATAAATGGGTCGATGCTTAATTTAATGCGAATATATATAGGCCATGGACTTTTAATCCGATTAATATAATAATAATATAAATAAACTTAATAACCCCTTTTTTTACCGCCGATAATTATTATTTTAAATTAAAAGTTTTACCTGGATTTTATTTATCCCTACATTAAACGTACGCACGTTACCTATTATTTTTACGATTACCAAATAATATTAAAAAGAATAAATATAAGTTTATATTTTTTAGGACTTAAGTACTTAAGTTTAAAATTAATAATAAAAAACTTATTAAAAGAGCTGAACCGGAAAAAAGGCTTAAAAATAGGATAATGGTAAACGATAAAAAAAGGCGGGCACGTTTAATTATAACCGCACATTTAAAAATAGGATATAAAGGGCGATATATTATTTATAAATAATTAAAAAGGCATTAATATTGGCCAAAATCCTACCAAAATATATAAAAAATGGTGGAAATATATTTTAAATATTAAGCGAACGCCTTATAAAAATCTTTAAAAAAGCCGCATTATATATTACCCGGAGGGATATTTTATAAGGTTTATTTTAATATATAATATATACCTAAAAGTGGAAAATATAAATACTTATTAAAAATAAAAAATAATTTATCCGGATATATTATTATAAAACCACTTAGATGTATAAATATTAAAAAATTGGCAAAGTTTTTTATTAAATATATTATTATAAAATTCGGATACCTAAATATAATAATAATAAATAATGGATTAAAGTTTAAAGTAAAGCTTTTCGAAAAGTTAGAAAAA
Source organism: Zalerion maritima (assembly GCA_022664585.2). Taxonomy (NCBI): domain Eukaryota; kingdom Fungi; phylum Ascomycota; class Sordariomycetes; order Lulworthiales; family Lulworthiaceae; genus Zalerion; species Zalerion maritima. The sequence goes on along the minus strand of JAKWBI020000236.1, from coordinate 43,524 downwards.
AAAGGGATTTAAAAGATTTAAATTTCGGCTTATAATCCAAAAGCTAACGATATAATAAAAGGAAAATATTATATTTTAATAAGCGTTTTAAAGAAAATAATGGGAAAGTGGTATAAAAACCTGCCTTTTATAATTTTGGTAAAAAACTCCACGGTATAAATATTAATTAAAAGGATTTTATACGAATTAATTTTTAAAGAATATCCTATATTCCTATTAAAAATTAAATATAATTCTTAAAGATTTATTAATTAGAAAAAAGTAAAAGATCGAAACGAACTTTTATAAATAAGGATTCGAATATTATAAAAAAAATAGGAGGATATTTAATAAATAAAAAACCTTATTATTAAATATTAAAAAAAAAAAGCAGTATACCTATTAATGTATATATAAAAAAAAATACAAAAGGTATTATTAAAAAATAAACTTAATATAAATTAGGTATTAGTGTAGCGGTGCCGGAGGTATCCCCCGCTGCATTTGTACCAAAGACCGGCGCCCGGCGCGATTGCTTAGATAACTAGTTCAGAGCCCTAGAATAGTCCTGTACAGGACTATATAAGAAGCCAGGAGGACCCCCGGGACTTGCGGGACTTCGAGGAGGGTAATGAACCATGGCGGCAGAAACTTGGTCATGGAGATGCAACTACTATTCAATACATCATATTTTCCCCCAAATATCATATCATCGTTTAGGAATAGCCCTGTACAGGACTATTCCATGTTTTCTGGAGTGTTGCCGCTCCTAAACAGGCAACTGGAGGTCTAACCAAACCAAACAGCTTGGTTTCAGACACCGACCATGCAGCGAGGTTATCAGACCTACTCCCCGCTACATTAGTATTTAATACGGTATAAGTAATAAATTATAATAAAAAAATAAAATTTCGAGATAAATGGATGGGACTTTATAGGATAAGAAAATAATTAAGGAATGGATTATACCTATTGGAGGAATTTAATAGAATATTTATTAAATACCCCGTGGTATTAAACCGATTTAAATTATTTTATTAAAATATATTTAAATAATGGATAATTAAAACCATATTATTATTATTAATAACGACCGGTTTATTATTAATAATAATAAGGATAATATTATTATTTTCCTAAAAAAAGATATTTACCTTTTTAATATTAATAAACATTAATTTTAAAAAATTATTACCATTTTTAAAATTAGGAAAAGAATTATAATTTACCACCGAAATATTTAAAAAACCACCATTTAAGCGTCCGGTAGGACGCCCTAAAAAAATTCCGCTATAATTAAAAAAATTACTAGTAAAGCGACCAATCGGACGATTAAAAAAATACCCGATATTTCCTTAACGATAATATAAACGCCCTATAGAAAGACCCCGGAAATAAGTGTAAGTAAAAAAAAAGGCGTAATATTTTGATTTATGTTTTGTTTTTTCACGCTTATTTAAATTATAAAAAGAAAGGAAAACCATATAAGATAATTTTTAAAATGCGCATACCTAATCGGTTTAAAAGATAAGTTCTTTTCCTTTTAAGTGCTCGAAAGAAACCTGGGGAGGAAAAGCCAAGCCAATTTGGGTATGCGTATATAAAAAAAGTATAAAAGAAAAAAAAAAAATAGTACAGGCCCAGTTTAAATTACTTTATTCCTTTTCCTTTATTTTTTACCTTTAATCGTTTGGCGAAAAGGAATTTCCGCGAACGGAAAGTAAATAACCCATAAGGAGTGGGAGTAAGTATAGGTATAATAAGGCTTTTAATATAAGTAAGCTTTGGGACCTTGGATAAAATAGGAGGGATATTTTTTATAAACTTAAAAGGGTTAAACTTATCGGATATTACCTTTTACTTTTAATTAAAAAAAGCATTAAAATTATTCTTTTAATCCATTAGGAGAAAATCGCCACGAATAAGGGCACCGCGACTTTAATTTATATTAAATCGGCTATTATAAACTCTGGCGGTATTTTTAATAATTAAACGATAAAAGAATGCGCCCATATAAAAGCCAGTAATTTTAAAGATAAAACGAGAAGTACCGATAGGGATTTATAATTATGAAAAATTACGGATACCATTATTAAAAACTTTACCAATAACTTTAACGGGTAACCAAAGATTATCTTATTTATTGGGAAACTTTTTATTATTAATAAACCAGAATGGTTTCCAGAAATCAGGGTTAGGAATTTCTAACACCTTAAAAGCACGATTAAATATACCATAAATATATTTAAAAAAGCCAAGGCGGCAAAACTAATTTAAAATAATAATATTATTTTTACCACCCAAATAATCGATTATTTGCTTAGTGTAAATGGATTATAATTTATTAGAAAAAGAATAACTAATTAAAATAAATTAAAAATAACTATTTACGCGAAACCGATCATTACGTTTAATTAATAAATTATTATCTTTACCTTTAAAATTATTATTATAATAATAAAACCACCCGAATATTTTATTATTATAACCCGGAAAAAAAAAATAATCCTTATTTCGATTATTAATATTTTTCTCCTTAATAATGCGAGTATAATTAGAATAATGCATATAAAAGCACTCCTTTAAACCCTAAGCGCAATTAAAATATATATTAAAGAATTCGCCTTTTAAAATAATATATCGATCCTTAGGCCAAATATAGTAATATTTATTACGGCTATATAATCGACCAGTAATATTAATCTCCCATTTATACTGGTAATAAAAATAAGAATTATTAATAATATAACCGAATACCTTAATAAAAAAAGTAAAAACGCGAAATTATTTTTTATTTAATTAAGCCATATATTAATTAAGGTAATCATTTCCTCGTTTTTTAATAAAAATTGGTTAAGGTATATTGCTTTTTTTAATAACTAGGTATTTAATAATACCGAGGGTTTTTAAAGTTATAAATAAGGAACCGAGCATATATAAAAAAAGGAAATAATTAATAGGAATTATTTAAATCTTATAAAGGTTATAACCAGCACCGATATACTTATAAATAATAATGCTTTAAATTAATTTTAATTAAAATCAGTATTATTTTTTAAATTATAAGAAATGGAAAAATATACCTTAAGCCAAATAAAGTTTATGGAATATAAAGATAATTCGATAAAGTAAGGAAAAAACTTATTAATAAGCCAAGCGCTTAAGCGCTGGAACCTAAGGGAATAACGACGGTTATAAAAATAAACCTTATTATTATTAACTCGGACGAAAATAAAGGGAGGATTACCAAAAATAATATAAGGAATAAAACGGCCATTAAAATTTTAAAAATAAGGTATGCCAATTTTCTTTTAAAGATTTAAATAAAGGTATAAGCTCGACTTATCCTTATTAAATAAATTATTAATAAGAAGCTTTCTTTTATTAAAACGGGATATAATGGATTAAATGGCAGAAAAGGTGATTAATTAAGTACGTAAAAAAAAAAAGTAAAAAAAGGCTTAATAATAAATAATAAATTATAAATTAAAAGGAAATTAGGTATATAAAAAGATTGCAAAAAAAATAAAAGAGTATATACAGGATAAGTTAAAAAGGTAAATAGTTTATTAAAAGGAATGATTTATTATAAAAAAAATGCCAGGTAATAGGCTAATCTAGTTTATTTATTTAATCACCTTTATTATAATTATCGAGACGATTTTACAGATTATTTCTAAAAAGCAGGCATATACTTACCTATAAATAATACTCATTTTATTATAATATAAATAAACCAGCTATTACCTTATAATACAAATATTTTAAACTATTTTTTCCTATTATAATCCTTCCCTTTTACCCCACCCATTCTTCCTATCTTCATTCTTTAATTCCTACACTTACCTTTATAAATTACCATTAAATAAAAAAATCCGAAAACCAATTAATTTATTTGCGAGCGAACGATTAAAATATTAGCCAAGCGTCCTAAACCTAATATTTTCTTTTAAAAGAGGCAATGGACTTAAAACAAACCCCCTTAAATTACTAATAATTATATCCTCGAGAAAAGAACACCTATGTATAATAATAAAGTAAATATACCTTAATTTAATGGTGTTAAAAATAAAAAGCCTTTCGCTTAAAAAAAAACAAATTTTATAAAATATTATAAGGAATATAATAAGCTTAATCCAAATATGGAATATATAATATTCCCAAAAAGATTTAATTATGATTTTTTAATTAATCTACCCAAAAATCTCCTAAAAAAGATTAATTATAAAGATTATTTCCCCATTATTAATACGTATAATCCTAAAAAGTGGGATATTTCGATGGTAAAGTATTACAAGGAATATTATATATTAAAAAATAAATATAAAGGTATTGCTTATAAATTACCTATATGGTTGGACTTTATTATATTTTATTTAAAAACCATTTTTAAAATAAAACTAAGGGGATTAATTAATTAAAATTTGGAGCAAATGGCCAGGACCCTATACACGATCGAGGGCCTTATATTTAAACAAAATTGGCTAAATACCCATAAAATAATAATCTTAATAACTGGATTATTAAAAAACATTACAAATTTACCGATATTTATACTTATTAAGGATAATATAATTATTACCCCTGCCTTATTAATTGCCCTAATCCCTATTTATTATCCTACCCTTATACAAATAAGGCAGCATAAAAATATCTTTTTTATTTACCATATATTAAAACACTTTTTTGGAGTAATTTATTAATAATATAAGGGGAAATTAAGTTTTATTTTAATGGACCCAATATATAGGTAAGGAAAACGTTTAACTTAATTATATTATAATATTTTGAATATTTTTAATTATATTACCACAGTATTGGCATTCCCTAATAGTATTAAATTATAAGTGGGAAATATTATATATTAAGCTGGCAATTACGAATATAAATACCTTATAATATTCTTTATTATCCCAACGATCGCTTACGATTAAAAGGATATCGATTAGGCTTTTATTTTAAGGATCCGAGGCAATTACCAAATTAAAAAAGCTGGTAATAATGAATAATAAATAAGTGCTATAATAATAAGACGAATTAAAAAGTGGATTAATAATAGGTTGGGATTTTCTTAAAAAGTTATAATTTGGTGCGAGAGTTTATTCGAAATAAAGATAATATTAAAAAAACCAAGGTATACGATATTGCCGACCTTATTAGGCTTTAAATTAGCCACCAAAATTGGCCCGATATACTTATATGCTGTATTTATAAAAAAGGAATATATTTAATAATTAAATATTACTTTTAACGATAATAATATTTAAAAAGTAAAGACTTTTACGATTAAAAATAAGCTTAAATGAAGCAAACCTGGCAGGAAATTATATTAACCATAAATATCTACCTTATAAAGCATAGCAATTAAAAAAACTAAGGTAAAATATAATATTAAAATTAACCAAAATATACTTATTTAACCAATCGGGCACCCATACTTTTTAAAATCATATAATATATATAATAATAATAATAAAGATTTATATATAAGGACTTTTATTATTATAAAAAAAAACTTTATTAAATGGGAAAAACATATACCTTTTTCTTTAAAGTGGAAAAATCTCCCAATTATAGGCTTATTACCAGTACAAGGATAATCCATAATAATTAATATTGAAAAGTTTAATAATAATTTAATAAAGAAAAATTAAAAAGTTAATTAATAAAAGTACTTAGTGAGGAAAATTAAAATAAAAGAAAAAAAGCCAAGGGTAAAGGAGGTCACCAAATATAATAATCTTACAAACTCGGATACTAATAATATAAAAAGTATAAAAGATTTATTTATAATATCCGATAATTATAAAATAAAGGTTAAGTATAAACCTCCCTTAATTACCAAAAAGGCTAAATATAAACCTTTATTAATTATTAAAATAAAAAGCAGACCCTCCCTAACCGTAAAAAAGATTAAAATTAAACCTTTATTAAGTGCTAGGAAAATTACCATTAAACGCAAAATGGTAAGCATTATTTTTAAAAAGGAAAAGCACGCTTAAGAATAAAAGGAAAAGAGGCGTGAACCTTTTTTAATAAAATAGGAAAACTTTAATCCAAATAATATTATTATCTCCATACTTTAAACATAAATAAAATTATATGGATAAATCGCTACCCATAAAAACTTTGCAGTAAAAATAAAGTTATTTATAAAAACTCTTTAATATTCGAAAGTGTAAGAATATAAGGGAAAGCTCGCCTATATTAAAAAGGTATATAATAAGCAATATATATAATCGTATATTATCCATTATTATATAAGGTGTTAAAACCCTTTTAATTATATTCCACTATAATAAAAAGGTTAGGGAGGAATAAAAAAAAAGTTTTAAATATTTACATCTTTATAAAGGGTTATTATTATTTTTTAATTTTTCCCTAATAATAGGTAGATTAAAATAATAAGCGATTTCCTTATTTATAGGCGTATACCTATATAAGGATTAAACTTTTGGCATTTTATAAGAATAATAATAACGTTCTTTTTTATAATATTCACTACCCTAATATAAGGTGTTCACTCTTTATATACTTATTGTCCTACTAGATTTACCAAGACACTTATTTTTCATTAATAAGAGTAGTAAAATGCCTTTGTTTATTTCTCAGTATTATAAGTATTATAATTTATAAAAATAACCTTATAGGAAAAACTGGTAGGTAAAATAAAGGTGGAGGAAATTATTAATACAATTATTTATAAGGGTAAAAAGCCAAAGGGATATCGATAGGTAATTTTAAATAGGCCTAATATTTATTAGGTAATTAAAATAAAAATACGCTTTATTTATAATATACCCCCGAAAGAATTAAAGTTTATAAACCTTATATATATTTAATTATATTAATAATATAAGCGTATAAACTTTAAAGTCCTATTTATAAACTTACCAGGCGGCCTAAAAACGATAATATTAAAGGGAAAAAAGGCAGTTTTTTATTTAATTAATATTCCCGACCTATTGGTATTAATCCCTTTAATAATCCCCTTTTTCCTTTATCCGAGCCCGTACTTATTAATACGTATAGGAGGGCCAAAAAATAAGCTGGCCAGGGTTATTATAAATATAGGCACGGAAGCCAATATTTTAAAACGAATTTACGCCTAGGAATACGGCTTTAAGGCTTACCAGGCGCGAATTGCGTTTTTTAATTATAATGGTTAAAAAATTAATTTAACCTTAATTATACGGTAATAGGTATATATTTCTTTAAAACCTAAACGTATTACGCAAAACCTTTTTATATTAAAAAAAAATCGAAAAGGGGCGTTGAAAATAATATTAAAAATACCTTTTCTTATAATAACGGGGTAAAAATAATCTTAAAATAAAAAGCGCAATATATTAATCGGGGAGTTTAAAATAAAAAGGAGTAATTATATTATTATTATTATAAACCTAACCTTAAAAAAGAATATGGAAAAATATTCCGTAATATTTATCCTTAAGGAATAAAGGTTTTTAAAAAAATATAGGAAACCTTTATAATTCGATTAATAAAAAGAAAAAGGCTAATATAGGATTAAGGAAACCCCGTACTGGTAAAATCGAAATCCCTGCCTATATAATAAAAGTTTTAAATTCGGATAACGAAAAAATAATAGCCTAATTTTTTATAAAAAAAGTTAAGCGCCTTATGAAAAGGTTTAAGGAGGATATGCTTATAAAGGGGTATATTAATAGACCGTAAGAAGGGAAAAACCTCTTAAATGGAGAAATTTAAACCAAAAAACCAGATATAAAGGTTACCCTTTATTAATTAAAAGGGTAAGGGTGTAGGAAATTTTACGATTACCCACGGAACCTTAATTATAAAAGAGAAGCTGCCAGGAAAAGGTTAAATATTTTCGCCGGAAAGTATTATAAGGGTAACGATCGGGAGCTGTAAAATAATAAAAGGAGAATACGAGACTTCATTATTAACGAAATCCTAGGCGTTGGCGGAGCCCAGGAGGCATTTCCCCTCGATAACGCCAACATCAACCCGGACTGGTACGAGAAAAAGTGGGAAGAGAACAAGCCATCGAAAGAAGATCGCAATAACGCTAAATAAAGCAAATACATTTACCCATAATTACGCAAGGCAGGGTATAGCGGCACCAGGCTTATATTAAAAAGGAGAAATAAAATTTTAAAATCCCTCGGGGATTTATAAGGGGAAAAATAAAGGATATTTATAAATATACTTATAAATAAAAAATAAGCGTTGGTATGGTTCTGGGAATATTTAGGTAAAATTAACCCTAATATAACTTTTTTCCAAAAAATCAATACGGTACTTTATATAGGGTAGTAGGTTAAAAATATTCCTATTCCTAAGGTATTAATAACGGTGGTAATCGAAATGCTCGAAAAGCCAAAAAAAAAAGGGGTCATTAAGCCAAATTAAACGGTGTACCGTAATCCCTGGTTTTTAATTAAAAAGAAAAAGAAAAAGTACCGCTTAATTAATTTAATAAAAAGGCTTAATTCGGTTATAACTCGTAATACTTTTATACCTTTAATTATCGATAAGTTTATAAAAAATATAACCTATTACCAGTTTATTTTATTCCTGGATTTTTACTCCGAATAGGATTAAATGGTGCTCGATCCAAAATCCCGAGATTTTATTACCTTTATAATATTCGCCGGCCTATTTAAAATAACCACGCTTCCGTAAAAAAAAACGAATAATATTATTTAATTTTACAGGATTATTTTTATTATTCTCCTAGGTCTTATTTTAATAATATATAAAACATTTATTAATAATATTACGGTTAAAGATTTTATTATTATATATACTAGGCGAGAAGTTTACCCAAAGGTACGGTAATACGTGGCCGAATATATTAGGAATTTAAATTAAATATTATTACGAAATAAACTGGCCGGGATTATAATTTTAATGGTTAAATTTAAATAATATTAAAAATCAGACGTAATAATAAGTTTTATATACGGAACGAATGGCCGTAATCCTAAATAAGCCAAGATTATTAAAATTAAAAAATAAACGGTTTTTAAAAATATATTAAATATTAAAAGATTTATTAATATAATGGTCTTTTACCAAATATTTATTAAGGATTTTATTTATATTATTAAACATTTATACGAATTTACCCGTATAGGGGCGTAATTTATTTAGGAGAAAAAGCATATAAAAGTAATAGAGATTTTTAAATAAGCCTTAATATTACCCCCAGTTTTAATTAAAATTAATTATTCCCTAAAGGTAAGGCGTATTATTATTAAAGTAAACGTATTAGGAACCGGATGGGGAGTATAAATCGGCCAAAAAAGGGAAGGGAAGGTTTTAATAACGAGGTATAAGTTTAATTATTAAAAAAAAGCCGAAGGAATATATTATTTGGCCAAGTTAAAATATAAGGGGCTGTTTATAGCTTTAAAACAATTACGGAATTATTTATACGGCGCGCATTTTACTCTTAAAATAAATACGGCTAATATAATATATTAATTTAATAATAATATTATTAATCTACCCGGAGTATTTATTATTAAATAAATCGCATAAATACGGTAATTCGATTTTAATATAAAATATATATTAAAAAATAAAAATATTACGGTAAACGTATTATTATAAAAACCCCCAGAACCCTTAAATAAGGAAAATAATAAATTAAAGAAAAATATCGAAAGTTTTATTAATACGTAATTATATATACTTAGGGTTATATAGGATTGGAGAAATATTAAAATTTTGGGCAAAGAAATATAAAATAATAAATCTCGAAAAATAGCGTATTTCCTTACCACCTTAAAAAAACCGAGTAATATTTTTTATAAGTTATCCCTTTATTAAAAAAGGAAGGCTTTAAATTACCTAATAAGGGACCAAAACTTTTAATATAAAACCTTAAAGGGTAAATTATAATTATAATTGGTGGTTAATAATAATTAAACCCGGAAATATATTATTTAAAATAATTATATTTACGGAGGGTATAAAGGACGGAATGCCATATTTAATTTTATCGCTTAATATTATTATTAAAAAGAATAATAAAAATAAATATAGGAGGTATTAAAAACCTGCCCAAATTATTAAAAGCGAAACCCTTAAAGGTTTAAAATACCGCTAAAAATCTTTAACCCTATTTTAACCCCCTTTTTTAAGGTTATATTTAATATTTTTTAAATACCATTAAGGAAAGGGTACATTTATATTATATAGGCCAAATATAATTTGATAGGATAAATTAAAGGGCGATTATTATAAGAAACCACCGCAAGGTAAATGGCCAATTTCGTTTGGTAAAATATAACTTATAAGTATGGGATATATAAGAAATTAATAATTAATAAAGAACCGGAAAACCGAGGGTTTTTGGATAAGCTTATAAAATAAATAAGCCTGGCCAAAATTACGGTATTGGCGTATAGTTTATAATTATAAAGGGGAATAAAATACCACTATTTAAATACCAGGGATATATTATTAAAACTAGGCGGCAATTAGGTTAACGCGTACCCAGGGGTATTAATAATATAAAAAGTTATAATAAATTAAATTACAAAATTCTCCCTATACGTATTACTGTACGGTTAAAAAATGGTTACCCTTATTAAAATGGCGCTCCTTACCTGGAGAATAATTAATTAGAAAGGTAATATACCGTACGCGGATTTTTTGGCGGAAAAAAGCCGGATAATAAAACGAAAAAAAACGAACTTGGCAAAGGCAGCCTAAATCTTATAACGGAATAGGGAAACTAAGGCCAAATATATGGATAAAAAACATAACGGGAAAATAAGGAAAATCTTATTAAAAAAAGGGGATTTAATATTATAATAAATATTAATTATAAGGGTTAGGAGTATAAAGGATAAATAAAACCCTCGATAAATAAAACCCTATATTATCCATAAGCTTTTAAATAAAGAAAGAATAATATAATTTATGGAATCTTAAAAAGGGAGCCCTCCCTTTAAACGTATAATCGGAAATAATAAGGTTAAAAAGTTTGTCCAAAAAAACGGATGGTAAAATAAGCCGGCAGGAATTAATAATAATACCTGGAAAAAATAAGAACCTTATTTAAAATAAAATAATAAATTGGGAAAGGACTGTATAAAATTAAATAATAAGGAGGATAGTTTAAAAGGCCATATTGGGAATAATATATTAAAAGGTTTGGGTAAGGATTAACGCCGAACGGTAATATTTTATAATAATAATTAAAAAGAAAAGAACGATTTAACCAAACGTATTATTATAATATTACGGCCAAAAAAACCACGCAATATGGAAAAATTAAAAAACGAAAAGCGGGAATCGGGAAAAGTACCTTTTTTAAAAACAACGAAAAAAGTATAATTTTAAATCCTAATAATAATTATAAAAGAATTCGGTAATATTTCTTTTATAAAGGAATAAAGCTGTACAGTATTATAAGACCTCCAAAGGAATTATTATATAAAAAAAAATCCCCTTTTTTTATATCCCCTCCCTTATATAATAATAAGCCCCAACCAGTTTAAAATTAAATATTATAAAAAGACCTAGTAAAAACCACACATTTAAGGCTTTATTAATAATCCAAGGTATATATACGCATATAAAAAAAGAACCATATCCCCTTATTTAAAAATTTAAAAGGGAATATTTTTACGCTTCCTTTTTTCCGTTTTTATACCATACCACATGGCCCTATCCTAAACCATTTATAAGTAATACATAAAAATAGCTTCTTAATTTTAAAAAAAGGTCACCCGTTTAAATTTTAATTTATTCGTTTAATTTACGGGAAAAAAAGGGCGGGATCCTTATTTAAAAGGCTATATGTAAAAGTAAAAATTCCTTTGTAGGAAAAACTTAATTTTTTATATTAAAAAACGCCATTGGATAATCCTGTATAGTATAATTTTTATTCTGGTAATAATAAAAGGATTAATCGCGGGATAAAGAAATTATGGTTTAATTTTAAAAGATTTATAATATTCTTTATTCCTTACCAAAGCGTAAACCCTTGCGATAAGCAAAAGCTTAAAAGGCCGCCGCGCCATTATTATTATTTTTTTTAGGAGTTTTACCTTGGCCAACCCTTTAATTATAAGCGCTAAAAAAACCAGACCCTTATACCGGTTATATAAAAGGCCTGGTTAGGCCGGGAATATTTTTAACCCTTAAATTTAAAACGTTTATAACCTTTGGAAAATTAGGGCCGTTAAAAATAATTTCGAAATAATTCTCCTAATGCTTAATATCCTACTCCCATACCGTATTACTAAATAGCTTCTCGATACGGAATTTCTTATAAGAGGTATAATCATTAAAAAAAGGATCGGAATCCGAAATTAATATATACTTTTTAAGGTTTTTATTTTTAATTATATAAACCTTACCAAGCCAAAGGTAATTATTATATTTATTTTTAATATATTTAAAAATAGAAATATATTTAAAAAAGGGGAATATATAATAAATAAAAGTATTAGGCTTTTAACCTTAAAAATAACTCGCCTACTTAAAGGTATAATATTTATAAGGGTTTTTATTTAATATACCCTTAAATTATACGGCCAATGCCTATTAATAATAAAAATAAAGGGAAAAATATAAACCACCTATAATTTACCCTAGAAAACCTTTATATAGGATGGAAATGGTAATAGGCCGATTAACCCTTTTATATAATATAAGGGCCAGGCTGGTAATCTTACAAAGGGTTTTAAATATATCCAGGTTAATATATATGATTATATAAATATAGTTTAAAAAAGGGTCCCTAAATAGGCCAAATTAAAAATAACGAAGGATATTTTAAAGAAATAATAATAATTAATCCTGCTTAGCCCTAGGAGGTAAAAATGGAAAAGGTGCGAAGGTGGAATAAACCTTATAAACGAAATTAAAAACCGGCTTAAACCGGGTCCTTTTAATAAGGCTCGAGGATAATTTTGGCGGAAGGATATTAAATTAAAAGGCCTAAACGGCATTATGCTTAAAAGGTATTTTAATTCTAAAAACCGTAACCGTGCGTTAAAATGGTTAATTTAAGGGGATTAAACTAAAAAGAAAGGTAAAAAAGGACCTTTTAAATAAACCTTAGGAAAAAAGGCCCGGGCTGGTTTATTATATAAGGCTAAATTAATAAAAGGTATAAGGCGATAGGGGGGATAAAGGAAGCCGAGCAAAACCGTTCAAACTAATGGTTAAATTTTAAAGCACCCGATTAATACGGCCTTGCGGCCTAACCGGCGAAGGAAAAAAAGCAGGAGTAATTATTAGGGAAATTAAAATTAAATAGCCCTATATAAAATTAATAATTTAAAAACGATATACCTGGAAAAGGGCTTCGGGTAATAATAAAAATAATGTTAATTAAAAAGGCCGTTTAATTATAAGTAAAACGCTTAATAATGCGAATACGGTTTTTTATAATATAAGCTCCGGGCCCTTTTATAAAAGGAGAAAAAATATAAAAATAAGGGAAAGCGAAGGTTATATAATAAGGTATAAAAAAAGAAAAAGGCTGGTTTATAAATATAATAAGTTTAAAAAAACCAAAAGGCCTATTGGTTATTAATAAACGCCGAATAAAAATTAAAAAATTAGGGAGCCCTTTATAAACCTTTTTATTATTACTTTAATTTAAATGGAATATATTTTAAAAGAATTAGGGAATAAATTAAAAAAAGGGGGTAATTGTGAAGGGCTGAGGTTACGTTAAGGAGTAACGATAAGTGCCATAATAATATGTATATTCGATTTACGGAGGGGAAAAAGAAAAAAAGGGGGGAAAGGCTCGAAATAAGGGGAATAATATATAGGTAACCTTTTATATATATCGGTTTCGCGGTTAGCCCGCCGTATATATATTATAATATGGGTGGGCTTATAATATACTTTTTTTTTTACCCGTCCGGTTTTATGGCGGTGGCGCCGCGGGTGCGGTTTTTTAAGGCATAATTATATATTATGCCCCGTAATATGCGTATTTTTCCTTTGCCGCCTTTATTTATATAAAGCCCTTATTACGGCCGTTATATATAATGGTTATAAGGGCCACTTTTTGGCCGCCTATTATATTTTCCTTAACCTTTATTATAATAATACCCGTAAATTGCCCCCCCCCCCCTTAACTCCCCCCCCCTTTTTCTATTACCTCCTTGGGCGCCCCTATAAATGCCCAGTATTTTTATAAGTATTTTATGCCCTTTCCGGTGGTTTTACGGGCTTTAGGCGCTAATCCATTATTATTTAATTTTTATTTCGGCCAAATTTTATTAAAATTATTACTAATAAGTCCCCGCGGTTTTTTTTCCGCTACGGATCCGTTACGCTGGCGGTGGTTAACGCCTGTATAATATTTTAAACCGTCCCACCCTTTATTCTCGAATCCGGAGATTTTAGGCCGGCCTTTCCGGTATTATACCGTTCCCCTTCCCGCGATGGTGGCGCCGTAAAACCGGCGGCTTATAAAAGTATTATTATTTATACTTTTACCATTATTAAAATATATAATAATCCCTTTATTTTTTTCGCGCCTAAGGCGGTATTAACCCGCTGCTTATAATAAAAGGCCCCCGCCCTTTATATTAATCCGGCCAAAAAAATAAAGATTATTAAGGTATATAACCCCCGTCCCGGCGCGCGATCGCTGCGGATTACGGTTAACCGGTATAAAATATTTTTATTAATATTAAGCGTAATAAACCATATAAAACCTATATTCGTTATATTACCAATCCCTTTACCCATTATTATTATAATTAATTTAATAAAATTCCCATTTTAGGTTTTTTTAAAGGGCCGTGGTTAATCCGGTATTGATTTATAAGGTATAATATTATTTATTTTTTATATTTTAGGGGTAATTATACTTATAATATTATAAATAATAAAAGGCGTTTCCGATAACCCTTTTACGCGGGCGACCTATTATTAATCCGCCCCGTTAATATTCCGATACCCTTAATATTAAAACTACCGTTACCGCTTTTATTATTATTATTAAAATTAAAATTCCTTATAATAATTCCGCCATAAATCCGCCCCGGCCCTAATATATATTCGCCCTTATTAATTTTTAGGTTAGGTTTATTAATAATTTAATAATAAAATTATCCGCCGTATTAATACGGGGTATTATACCGGTTTAATACCGGTTATTTTTACCGTGCTTATTATTAATATAATATTTATACTTAATTAAATAATTTTCCTTATTAAATTAATCGGTCGATTTATTATTATAAAAAAAAAATTTCTCGCCTTTTTATAAAACCGCGTAAAATTTAATTTTCCCCTTTTTTTTATTATATATTCGCCGGTAAACCTTTATTAATTTCCCTAATTTTTTACTCCCCCATTGCCTTTTATTAATATAATATCCTTTCCTAAATAATAAACGCCGCGCCCCCGCGGCGGTTTTAATATATTTAATAATAAAATTAGGTCCGATAATTAATTACCTTATTTATAATATTGGTGCGGCTCCGTATATAAAGCGCTGCGAATATTCCCTTTATTTTTTTTATTTTATTATATTATTATAAATACTTTATACGCCCAGGGTTTTATCCCTTTAAATTTTATTTAATTTATTATTAAATTACGGCTCCCGTTATATTATTATTATTAATTTTAAACGTAATTTAATTTATACGGGGCCATTATAAATTACCGTATTACCGAAGTATTATTCGTAATAATTTAGTACCGTTATATTTATAAATTAAAATAATAGCTTTTAAATTAATTCGGCCTAGCCCTGCTATTTTATTAATACTTATTTAATAATACCACGGCCCCGTTTTTAAATCTGTACTTTAAATACCTTTTTTACCTTTCATTTATTTTCGCTTATTTTTTTATCCCGAATTGGTGGGGATTATATATTATTTTAAATTTAAAAGGGTAAGGGGTTATAATTAGCCCGTTATAAAAGGTTTATATAAAAGTGCGGGTGGATATTTAAGGGGGTGTTTAGCTTTATTATATATAAGTTTATTATTCCCGTAATCGTGTACTTAATATAAAGCCAATTTAATTTCCGTAAAGGCCGCGCGGTAATTATATTATATAGGGAAAACCATACCTTATTATTTATTTTAAACCTTTTTACGGGGGAGCGGTATTTATTCGTTATATTTTTATATTATTATTATATGGCCGCTACCGCCGTTTATACCCATTCGGTGGCCTTTTTTAATTTATTTAAGAATTGTTTTACGCGCCCTCGCGGCGATTTTTTTAAAGGCTTTGGGTTATTGCGCTTTATTATAGGTATTATATGGTACCCGTCCGTAATAAAAAATAGGCTAAGGCCGATTAATAATAAATCGCGATTATTAATAATTAATTATATTACCGGTAGAAGCCCGGGCCAGTTTAGCTGTTTTATTAATACGAATATTCGTAAAAAATACTAAACCTTTTGGTTTGCCCGCTTAATTACGCCATCGGTTTAGGGGTAAAATACGGTTAATAATTATTATATTATATCCGTTAATTTATATAAGCGCTGCCAAAAACCACCCACCTAATTCGACCCTTTATTATTTATAATTATTTTAAGGAAACCGTAAAAATACCAAAAGTATTATATAAACCTTTTGGTGTATACCTTTGCCATTATAAATATTATGGTTTTTAAAATTACGCCCTTATAAAGGCGGTCGGTAATTATTATTAAAAAGCGGGGGCTATGCGGGTTCGCGGCGGGGAGGTTTATTATAAAATCCACGGATATTTTACTTTAAAAACGGTCCGCCATTAAGAATAATTTTAATAAACCTTTTTTTTGGTTTTTCCATACGGTGGTCTTACCGTATATATTATAATTATATATAAAACGGTATATTATACGGGTTATACCCGGTTAAAAATAATTACGGAATAATATTATTATTATCCCGTCGCGTTTTGGGTGGCCGGTAATTATAAAATTATACGCCCTTTAAATAAGGGCGGTTTATAATTATTCCCACATTAGTATTTAACGCCGATCCTTAAAGCGTAAATATCCCTTGGGTTCGAGGGAGTATTTTATAATAAAAACCTTTATTTTTATATTCGGGGGGAATGCTTACTTTTTTTTTTTGATTACTTTTTATATAATTTTATATTAATTATTATATTATACCGCTGCGGACTATAATTCCTGGAGCTTGGCGTTTTCGAATGGTGGGCTTGGGAGGGCCCCCATATTATATATGGCCGCCGGCAGCCAGTTATTTTAAACCAGTTAGAAATTACGGCCGGTAAGGCGTTTGTTTTTTTCCCTTTTCGGTATATCCTGGTCCCGCCGTAATAATACGTTAGGCGCCAAGGATAGCCGGCCGGGGCGGAATTTTAATTAAAAACGGTATTAATATATTTATTTTTACCAGCGGATTTGGTATTTTAATAAATGCCTTTTAATTATAAAATACCGCAGATTATTATAATTCGAGCGTACCCGGAATGCGCCGGTTATATTACGGAGTTTTGCGTTTTATACCTTTATGCTTTTTATTATGGCCAGGAATTTTTTATTATGAATATTATAATTATATTCGGCGGGTATTAACCGTTAAAAAAAAAAGGCCACGGGGCGTAATATTCCCGCTTTATTCCGTTAAAAAAGGCAGAAATTTATTGCCCACCCCGAATTATTGGTTTTTAAAACCGTTTCCGCCGCCGGATTAAATTACGCCAATACCGGGGGGGTTATAAATGCCTTTTTTAATCGTTAAAACGCTTCGGATTTAATAAGGCCCCAGTGGAACCCTTTTCCCTTTTTAAAAAGGGCGGAAAACGGGAATTTTAAATTGGAAAATTAATCGATGAATTCCTTATAAAAGTTAACGAAGCCTAAAAAACCGCGGATTTTTTTTACGGTTATAGGCTCCTTTTATTCGCGTATGGCCCGTAGCTTTTCCGGATCGGCGCGTATTCCCTTTTTTATTATTATAATAAACCCAAGGTATATTATTTCTTTTACTGCGAAAACGTATTTAATTAGGTTTAATCGGAGGCCTATATTGCGGAGCTTTTTTATAATTTGGCGGACCTTTAATATATGGTCTTGTTTTATACCGTTTAAATAAATTAATATATTATTTATATATGCCGTATAAAATATATTAAAAAATTCGTATAATATATTATTAATATATCGCTGGAATAATACTTCCGCGCCATTAAGGCCGAACGGGGTTACCGTTTATTTATATAGGCCGAAATAAGTTTTAAACATTATTTTCCATTTATTCTTATAGCGAACGCGCAATTTATAATAAACGGCTTTAATATTTACCTTAATAAATTAACGCGCCTTGATTAGGGTTTGTAATATTTTATAAATAAGCGGCAGGGGGTAGCGGTTTTGGCGTATAATCGCGTTTAACCCTTTATAATTATAATAAAAACGCAATCCGCCCCCCGGCTTTTTAACAAAAAGTACCGGGGCGCGTACGGAAAAATTATTGGCCTTTATATAATCTTTATTAAATAATTCCGTTAAGGTTTTTCGTAAGACCAATAATTCCTCCCTTAATATACCGTAAATTGGACCTTATAATATTTACGGGTCCTTTCCCTTGGCATTTTTTATTAATTTTATCGCGTGGTTTACGGAACCGCGGTGGGGTGGTAGCGCCTATTTTTTATTAGGTTCGAATACATTTTCCAGCCCTTTTAATTTATCGGGTGGCCGGAATAATTTGGCCACCGATACCTTTAATTATTTATTAATATTATATAATAATATTACGAATAATATTAGGTCGTTTGCTTTTGCTTTATACGCCATAATATATAGGGAGGCAATATTAATTAATTGCGTATCCATTAGGACGGCGCCCCTTAACCCTTTTTCCTTTACAAAAAGGTTTGCCTTACCAATATAAATCCGTTTTTTTACCGCTTTATATACGACCGTTTTTTTCTCGCATTATGGTTTGCCTAGTATTATTAGGTATAAAAGATTCGGGATAGGGTAATAAAAATAATACTAGAAGTACCCGTTAATATTAATATTTATATATACCGCCTTTATTATTATAGTTTTTTATTATATGGGTAATGCGGACGCGTATATTAATACCCTGGCGGGTATTGGAATGCATGAGAGGCGGAGTTTAATAATAAGGGAATTATAAATTACGCCGTAATATAGGCACCCATTATTAATAAAAGTATCGGTAAAATAAATCCTATTTAAATAAACGTTTATTAAAAAGGGGGTGCCGTTTATTCGTTTTATTCCCTTTATTATTTTGCTCCGCGTTGGCGGCTTTTAGGCACGCCTACGTTTAAAAATTACCCTTTTAATTTATTTTCCCCCTTATTCTTGCTTAACGCCCCCGGGTGGGGCATTACGCCTATAATATTAATCCGGACCTTTTTAATTAATTTAGCCGGGGTTAATTTATATTTTAAAATAAAATGATTATTAAATTTATACCGAATATATTAGCCTTTTTTATATTGGTGTTTTATTTTAATTACGGTTACCCATTTGGCGCGGCGTGGTTTATCCCTTAATTTAAAACTTATAATATTTACCTTTAATATTGGGGTATTCGGACTTTTTTGGGAACGTGATTAATACATTACGGATATATTATTTCCTTTTTTATTTAATATTAAATTCAGGCGGAATATAATATCGGTAATTATATAAACCTATTTTTGGTAAAAATTAGGAAGGTAAATTAATATTAATACCAGGCGAAGGCGCTGGTATATTATTTTATTTAATAATATAAGTTTAATAAAGTTATTTTATACGGCGCCCCCTATATTTACCAGGAGTTATTTAAATCGGGAATAAAAGGCTGGGAATAATTACCTTTCCCCTTAACGTAAGGAGTAGAGCTTTTTCGCCGCTTATTTATAATTATTAGGGTCCCCGAATACCGTTTTTAGGTGCGTAATAAATCGCGCGGGATTTTAATTTATTAATTCGCTTTTACCGTAAAATATTATAATAAGGGCTTTCGGCTTATTCTTTAGGCAGGCATTAATACTATATTATAAAAATGTATCGCCCTTAATAAGGTTCTGGTTTAGGATTAATTTATATTTAATCTCGACCCGGAATACCTTTTATTTTGCCTTATTATCGTTAAATTTCGCCGGCCAGGGAAGCTGCCTTCGCTGCGGGATTATTACGACCGGCGGGCTATGGTTTATTAAGGCGGGCGGTATTTGGTGCGCCGCCGAAATCCGGATATCGAGGGCCGCGAGTATTTAAATTAGGCGTTTTTTTATATTATTTAATTCGGCGGCGGATTTATTATTAATGGCCGCGAATACCCGGGTTATTTTTTGGTAAATAAGTAGTATTACCGTTTTGGGGAGGGTTTATTATATTTATCCGCCGGCGGGAGCCTAATTATTTTTATTCGGATTATTATTTATAATAAAGGCGTTATGGGATAGGTGCGGGATAAAATATAATAAAGGATTATTTAAAAATCGAATATATATAAAGGGTTAAGATTATATTAAGGAATAATAATAAATATTATAATAATATATATATTCGATTTACGGAGGGGAAAAAGGGAAAAAGGGGGAAAAGGCTTAGAACGGGGGAAATAATATATGGGTAGCCTTTTATACGTATCGGTTTTGCGGCTAGCCCGCCGTGTGTACATTGTAATATGGGTGGGCCTATGATAATAATAAAGGGAGCGAGTGTTTAAGGGAAAAAAGGCTCGGAGGAAGGGAAAAAAGCAAGGAATATATAAAAAGAAAAGTATTACAGGGAAAAAAAAGGTATCGATAAAAAGTATATAGAAGAAAGGATTATCGAAGGTATAAAAGGAAAAAAAGGGAAAAAAGTTGGGCTAAAATATTTATATAATTATTCGATTAAAAATGGGAGGCCCGTTAATAATTATAAAAGTTATAAAAGTTATAAGGGTAATAGGGTAAAGGAATAATAATGGGAACGCTTAAGGAAATACCTGTTTATTTAAAAAAATACTATTGCTTGCCCAAAACCCGCCAGTATATTTAAACCCTATAGGTATAAATACCCCCTTCCCCCCCCCCCCCCCCATATTTCCTTATTTTTCTTTAATTATACCATTTCCCAGCCTTAAATCTTTATAATATAATCCTATTTAATTTATTTTTTATTTTAATTTAATTGCTTATTTTTAAATCCCCTTACCCTTTAAAAGCTTATATTACCCTTAACCTAACCCCCGGCATTTAATACCTTTTTAACCTTTTTAATTTAAAAACTTTAATCCAAGTATATCTTTTATTTTTTATTATTATTTAATAAAGTAAAAAAACCCTAAACAGTATTATTTTAATAATGGGAGCTTATACCTTCGAAGGATTAAGATTAAAGAATAAAATTAGCGCTTAAATGCTTAAATATTAATCGGAATTCTTATTTAAATTATCCCGAAAAGTAATTTTTTGTATAAAAACCCTTATTAAACCTTAGTGCCTATATAAAAACCAGGCCCGTTAGGAAGGGCCCATCCCCTCGTATATTTTATATATGAATAACCCAAAGTTTAAAAAGATTGCCCAAAAAGATATAAGCGTAATTATTAAGGATATATTTAATCTTATTAACCGCTATAAAAATAACCGCTTTTATTAACGGCTCCGAAGGCCCATTACCATTAAAGCGTTTTTTATAAACATTTGGGTATATATATATAATATTATTAAATTATTAAAATATAACCAGCCTTTTTTCCATTAATAATTAATTATTTATAAGGATTACCTCGAAATATATAATAGGGTAAATAATATTAGGTTTATAATTACGAATTTTAAACCTTTAAGGGGGCCTAAAAATATATTAATTATTAAAGACCAGGCAGCTTTTATAATTCCCTTATAATACCCGTTCTTTAAAAATTATAATCTGCTTAATATAATAAAGGTAGGGGTTAAATTTATAATAAAAGGGTAAAAAAACCCGCGAATAATTTTTATCCAAGGTTATTATAGGGGTATAATGCTTATTACGTTTATATTAAAGAATATAGGAGAGGATTTTAAAAGGTATATATAAAAGGCTCGTATAAGGTTTTTAATAATACTTTAAAATAAAGCCAATAAGGGTATATTTAAAAAGTACGGCCTCCGGCCTAAGGTCCTTTTTATAATAATTATCTTTATATAAATTAGCCCCTTTTACCGATCTTAATACCTTATAATATTAAAGACGCTTAGAATTATAATTTATAAGTAAAAAATAATATGGATCCATACGCGAATAAAAAGAAAGGTTTATATTAATGAAAAGGCCCTTATACTTTAAGAGTTAAAGGATAATGGAAAAAGGCTATGGTACCGCCTCCGAAAGCTAAAATCGGGCATAGGGGGAAAAGGGAAAAGAAACCATATATTATATCCCTTTGGGCCACCGCCTAATAATTATATAAGGCATTTTATAAATTAGGTAAAGGTGTTTTATATAAATTATTTAAGGTTTATAATGGGCCTTAACCCATTAAAAAACCTCCTTAAAGCAGGGTGGTTATAAGGGGAAATTAACATTACTGCGCGGTACGAGGTCCTTTTACGTATAATAATAAAAGGCAACGATCCCTAAGGCTATTTGGTTAATAATAAGAAATGGTAAAGCCTAAATATAAATATAAATATTGCCGGGATATATTCCTATATACTTAATATTCGTATAAGCCTTAAGCCTTTTTTAATACGCCCTAAGCTTCTTAATATTAGGGTAAATTCCATAACTCGTAAGGGGATAAACCCGTTTAATATTTATACGAAAAACCAGGAAAATATAATAAAATTAAAATCGGGAAATAATATGGATTTAAACTTTACTTATATAATTAATCCTATATACCAAAGGCAAAGGGGCCTGGTAATCTCGGGAGGAAAAGGGGGTAATAAACGCCTTTATAAATCTCCTAAAGGAGAATATATATTACCGGGATAAAAGCCTAATTTATTAAAGTTATTTAAACTACTATTACGCACCCCTTCCCTTTTTTTTTTACCCTTTAAACGTTCCATTATATATATATCCCCCGTTAATTATTAATCGCTGCCCTTATTCCCACCCTTAAAAATAGCCTCGTTTTTCCCACGTATAATTCCTACCCTTAAATAATCGCTATAATCCTAATTTCCCTTATATACTAATTAACGCTGGTGGGTATATAAAAAATAATATAGGCCGCTTTTTAATATTAAGGTGGATAATAATTTCGAAATATTTAAGGAAAAGGTTATTAAAAAACCCTTATACCGTTTATTAATAAAGAAAAGGGCCCATCGGTTAAAAAACCCCAGGTTTTATTTTATTTAATATCATTTACCTCGTTCCGGACCTAATATATAGCCTACCTATACCGAGAATTTCCGAGGGTGGGCTATTATTAAAAGGAATATTAAACGAAAGGCTGCGAAGAAAAAAAAAGAAAAAAAGCTTAAAAAAGGGAGGCGGCTAAAGTAAAAAATGCGGCCTATAATATTAAATATAGCCAGCGCCGCCGATTTAAAAGGATTAAAAGGGCCCCTTAAGCTCGATTGGCTCCTAATTGTATAAAAAGGGGGGGAATAAATGTTTCTTTTTTTATTTTATAAATCGTTTAAAATAAAGCTTAAATACCACCAATTAAAATAAACCCTCCGGGGAAAACAAAGATTAGGGCATAATAAAATCCATAAAAATAAAATTATATAGCCCTATTTAATTATAATAAAATAAAAAAGGGAACCCGTAATTATTATAAAAAAATAATTAATAATATACGAAAGGCGAAAAAGCGGATAAATCGGTAATACTGGCAAAAGCCAGAAAACCTTTCTTAAAGTTTTTCGGACCGCGGGGCGCGGTCTTTTATTATAGGTTAATAAAATATAATAGTACCGGAGGTATTCCCCATTATATTTATACTAAAAACCGGCGCCCGGCGTAATGATTTAAATAATTAATTTAAAGCCCTAAAATAATCCTGTACAGGATTATATAAAAAACCAAAAGGATCCCCGGGACTTATAGAACTTTTGGGAGGGTAATAAACCATGGCGGTAAAAATTTGGTCATGGAAATATAATTATTATTTAATACATTATATTTTGCCCCCAATATTATATTATCGTTTAGGAATAATTCTGTACAGGATTATTCCATATTTTTTAAAGTATTACCACTTTTAAATAGGCAACTGGAGGTTTAACCAAACCAAACAGCTTGGTTTTAAACACCGACCATGCAGCGAGGTTATTAGACCTACTCCCCGCTACACCCGTACTGGTATAATCGAAATCCCTACCTATATAATAAAAGTTTTAAATTCGGATAATGAAAAAATAATAGCTTAATTGTTTATAAAAAAAGTTAAACGCCTTATAAAAAAGTTTAAGGAAAATATATCTATAGAGGGGTATATTAATAGGCCGTAAAAATAAAAGAACCTTTTAAATGGAAAAATCTAGACCAAAGAATTAAATATAAAAATTACCCTTTACCAGCCAAAAGGGTAAGGGCGTAAAAAGCCTTATAATTACCCACGGAACCTTAATTATAAACAAAAAACTATTAAAAGAAAATTAAACATTTTCCCAGGAAAGTATTATAAGGGTAACGATTAAAAGCTGCGAAATAATAAAAAATCGATATAAAACTTTGTTATTAATAAAATCCTAAATATTAATAAAGCCCAGGAGGTATTTCCCCTTAATAATACCTAAATTATTAATATTTTTATTATATATAAACGTATGGCGGATAAAATAAAGCCCGTAAATACTTAAATAAAATATAAAGTGGCCCCTATAAACCCGAATTAATATAAAAAAATGGGAAACAGATAAGCCATTAAAGAAAAATCGTAATAATATTAAATAAAATATATATATTTGCCCACGATTATATAAGGCAAGGTGCAATAATACCAGGCTTATATTAAAAAGGAGAAATAAAATTTTAAAATCCCTTGGGGAGTTATAAAGGGAAAAATAAAGAATATTTATAAATATATTTATAAATAAAAAATAAGCGTTGGTATAATCCTGGGAATATTTAGGCAAAATTAACCTTAATATAACCCCTCCCCCCCCCATTAATACGGTACCTTATACAGGGTGGCAGATTAAAAGTATTCCTATTCCCAAAGCATTAATAACGGTGGTAATCGAAATACTTAAAAAGTAAAAAGAAAAGGGGGTAATTAAGCCAAACTAAATGGCGTATCGAAACCCCTGGTTCCTAATTAAAAAGAAAAATAAGAAATACAGCTTAATTAATTTAACGGAAAGGTTTAATTCGGTTATAATTCGTAATACTTTTATACCTTTGATTACCGATAAATTTATAAAAAATATAACCTATTATTAATTTATTTTATTCCTGGATTTTTACTCGGAATATAACCAGGTAATATTTAATTTAAAATCCCGAAATCTTATCACCTTTATAATATTCGCCGGCCTATTTAAAATAACCACGCTTTCGTAAAAAGGAACGAATAATATTACTTAATTTTACAGGATTATTTCCATTATTTTCCTAGGTCTTATTCCAATAATTTACAGGACACTTATCGATAATATTACAATTAAAGGTCTTATTATTACGTATAATAGGCAAGAAATTTACCCAGGGGTATGGTAATATATGGCCGAATATTATATTAAGAATTTAAATTAAATATTATTACAGAATAAACTGGCCGGGACCATAATCTTTATAATTAAATCCAAATAGTATTAAAAATTAACCGTAATAATAGGTTTTATATACGGAATAAATGGCCGTCATCGTAAATAAACCAAAATTATTAAATTTACAAAATAAACGGTTTTTAAAAATATATCGAATATTAAAAAATTTATTAGTATGGTGGTTTTTTACCGAATATTTATTAAGGATTTTATTTATATTATTAAACCTTTATATAAACTCACCCGTATAAGGGCGCGATTTATTTAAAAGGAAAAGCATATAAAAATAACGGAGATCTTTAAATAAACCCTAATATTACTCCCAGTTTTAATTAAAATTAATTATTCCCCAAAAGTAAGACGTATTATTATTAAAGCAAATGTATTAAAAACCGGATAGGGGGTATGGATCCGCTAAAAAAAAAAGGGAAGGTTTTAATAGTAAGGTATAAGTCCGGTTATTAAAAAAGAGCCAAAGGAATATATTATTCGGTTAAACTGGAATATAAAGGGCTGCTTATAGCTTTAAAGCGATTACGGAATTATTTATACGGCGCGCATTTTAGCTTTAAAATAAACGCGGTTAATAAAATATATTAATTTAATAATAATATTATTAATTTACCGGGAGTATTTATTACCAAATAAATTATATAAATACGGTAATTCGATTTTAATATAAAATATATATTAAAAAGTAAAAATATTATAATAAACGCGTTATTATAAAAGCCTCCAGGACTTTTAAATAAGGAAAATAATAAATTAAAGGAAAATATTAAATATCTTATTAATGTATAATTATATATACTTAGGATTATACAGGACTGGAGGAATATTAAAATTTTAAAAGGAAAAGTATAAAGTAATAAATTCCGAAAAATAGTGTATTTTTTTATTATTCTAAAAAAACCGAGTAATATTTTTTATAAATTATTCCTCGGTTAAAAAAGGAAGGCTTTAAATTAATTAATAAGGGATTAAAAGCTTTGGGGTAAAACCTTAAAGGGTAAATTATAATTATAATTAATGGTTAATAATAACCAAACCCGCAAATATATTATTTAAAATAATTATATTTATAAAGGGTATAAAAAACGAAATATTATATTCAATTTTATTATTTAATATTATTATTAAAAAGAATAATAAAAGCAGGTATAAAAGGTATGAAAAACCTGCCGAATTTATTAAAAATAAAACCCGTAAAGGTTTAAAATATTATTAAAAGATTTTAAGCTTATTTTAACCCCCTTTTTTAAAGTTTCGCTCGATATTTTTTAAATACCACCAAAAAAAGGGTGTATTTATATTATATAGGCCAAATATAATTTAATAGGATATATTAAAGGGCGATTATTATAAAAAACCACCGCAGGGTAAATGAATAATTTTGTTTAATAAAATATACTTTATAAATATAGGATATATGGGAAATTGGTAATTAATGAAAGACCGAAAACCCGAGGGTTTTTGGATAAATTTATAAAATAAATAGGCCTGGTTAAAATTACGGTATCGGTGTATAATTTATAATTATAAGGGGGAATAAAATATTATTATTTTAGCACCAGGGATGTGTTATTAAAATTAGGCGGTAATTAGGTTAATACGTACCCAGGGGTATTAATAATATAAAGGATTATAATAAATTAAACTATAGGATTCTCCCTATACGCATTATTATACGGTTAAAAAATGGTCACCCTTATTAAAATGGCGCTCCCTATTTGGAGAATAATTAATTAAAAAGGTAATATACCGTACGGGGACTTTTTGGTGGAAAAAAGCCGGGTAATAAAATGGAAAAAAACGGACTTAGTAAAGGTAGCCCGAATTTTACGACGGAATAAGGAAACCAGGGTTAAGTATATGGATAAAAGAAATAGCGGGAAAATAAGGAAAATCCTATTAAAAAAAGGGGATTTAATATTATAATAAATATTAGTTATAAAAATTAGAAGTATAAAGAATAAGCAAAACCCTCGATAAATAAAATCTTATATTATTTATAAACTTTCGAATAAAGAAAAAACGGTGTAATTTAGGGAACCTTATAAAGGGAGCCCTTTTTTAAAACGTATAATTAGGAATAATAAGGTTAAAAAACTTATCCAAAAAAACGGATAGTGGAATAAACCGGTAGGAATTAATAATAATATTTGGAAAGAATGGGAACCTTATTTAAAATGGAATAATAAATTAGGAAAGGATTATATAGCATTAAACGATAAGGAGGATAATTTAAAAGGCCATATTAGGGATAATATATTAAAAAGTTTAAATAAGGACTAATGCCGAACGGTAATATTTTATAATAATAATTAAAAGGAGGAAAATAATTTAACTTAATATATTATTATAATATTACGGCCAAAAAAAACACGTAATATAAAAACACTAAAAAATAAAGAGCGGAAATCGGGAAAAATACTAATTTTAAGAATAATAAAAAAAGTATAATTTTAAATCCTAATAATAGCCACGGAAGAATTCGGTAATATTTCTTTTATAGAGGAATAAAGCTGTACAGTATTATAAGATTTTTAAAGGAATTACCATATAAAAGAAAATCCCCCCTTTTTTAATATTCCCTTTTTTATATAATATAACCCCCCAATTAACTTAAAACCAAATATTATAAAAGCACCCAGTAAAAACCATACACCTAAAGCTTTATTAATAATCCAAGGCGTATATATATATATAAAAGAAAAACCATATCCCCTTATTTAAAAGCCTGGAAGGGAATATCCTTACGCTTCTTTTTTCACGTTCCTATACCATATTAAATAACCCTATTTTAAATTATTTATAAATAATAATTAAAAATAGCTTTTTAATTTTAAAAAAAGATTTCCCGTTTAAATTTTAATTCGTTTATTTAATTTATGAAAAAAAAAAGGCGCGATTTTTATTTAAAGGGCTATACGCGAAAGTAAAAATTCCTTTATGGGAAAACTTAATTTCTTATATTAAAGAATACTATTAAATAATCCTATACAGTATAAGTGTTATTTTGATAATAAACGAAAGGATTAATTATGGGATAAAGAAATTATGGTTTAATTTTGAAAAATTTGTAATATTCCTTATTTTTTATAAAAGCGTAAACCCTTATAATAAGCAAAAGCTTAAAAGGCTGCCGCATTATTACCGTTACCTTTTTTAAAAGTTTTACCTCGGCCACCCCTTTAATTATAAGCGTTAAAAGAATTAAACCCTTATACCGGTTATATAAAAGGCGTAATTAGGCCGGGAATATTTTTAACCCTTAAATTTAAAATATTTATACTTTTTAAAAATTAAGGCCGCCGAAAATAATTTCGAAATAATCCTTTTAATATTTAATATTCTACTCCTATACCGTATTATTAAATAATTTCTTAATACGGAACTTTTTATAAAAGGTATAATTATTATAGGGAAAATCGGAATTTAAAATTAATATATATTTTTAAAACCTTTATTTTCGGCTATATAAACCTCGCCGAATTAAAAATAATTATTATACCTATCCCCGGTATATTTAAAAACGGAAATATATTTAAAAAAAAGGGGAATATATAATAAATAAAAATATTAGGCTTTTAACCTTAAAAATAACTTCCCCACCCAAAGGTATAATACTTATAAGGGTTTTTATTTAATATACCTTTAAATTATACGGCCAGTGTTTATTAATAATAAAAGTAAAGGAAGGAATATAAATCATTTTTAATTTACCCTAGAAAACCTTTATATAGGATAGGAATAATAATAGGCCGATTAACCCTTTTATATAATATAACGGCCAGGCTGGTAATTTTAAAAAGGGTTTTAAATATATTTAAATTAATATATATGGCCATATAAATATAATTTAAAAAAGGGTCGCTAAATAGGCCAAACTGGAAATAAAAAAAGATATTTTAAAAAAGTAATAATAATTAATTCTGCTTAGCCTTAAAAGGTAAAAATAAAAACGGTGCGAAGATGGAATAAAGTTTATAAACGAAATTGAAAACCGGCTTAAACCGGGTCCTTTTAATAAAGCTTAAGGATAATTTCGGCGGAAGAATATTAAATTAAAAGGCTTAAACGGTATTATGCCAAAAAGGCATTTTAATTCCAAAAACCGCAACCGTGCGTTAAGGTGGTTAATCTAGGGGGATTAAATTAAAGGAAAAGGTAAAAAAGGACCTCCTGAATAAACCCTGGGAAAGGAAGCCCGGGCTGGTTTATTATATAAGGTTAAATTAATAAAAGGTACGAGGTAATAAGGGGGATAAAGGAAACCGAGTAAAGCTATTACAATTAATGGTTAGGTTTTAAAGCATCCAATTAATTCGGCCCCGCGACCTAACCGGTAAAGGAAAAGGAATAGGAATAATTACCAGGGGAATTAAAATTAAATAGCCTTATATAAAATTAATAATTTGGAAAGAATATACCTAAAGGAGGGCTTCGGGTAATAATAAAAGTGGTATCGATTAAAAAAGCCGCCTAATTATAAATAAAACGCTTAATAACCCAAATGCGGTTTCTTATAATATAAGCCCTGGGCCTTTTTATAAAAAGAGAAAAAATACGAGGGCAAGGGAAAGCGAAGGTTATATAATAAGGTATAAAAGAAAAACAAGGTTGGCTTATAAATATAATAGGTTTAAAAAAACCAAAAGGCTTATTAACCATTAATAAACGCTAAATAAAAGCCAAAAGATTAGGGAGCCCCTGATAAGCCTCCTTATTATTACTTTAATTTAAATGGGATATATTTTAAAAGGATTAGGGAATAAATTAAAAAAGGAGGTAATAAAGGGAGCGAATGTTTAAGGGAAAAAGGGCTCGGAGAAAGGGAAAAAAATAAGGAATATATAAAAAAAAAGTATTATAGGAAGAAGAAAGGCACCGATAAGAAATATATAGGAGGAAGGATTATTAAAGGTATAAAAGGAAAAAAAGGGAAAGAAATTAGGCTAAATATTTATATAATTATTCGATTAAAAATAGGAGGCCCGTTAATAATTATAAAAATTATAGGAATTATAAGGGTAATAGGGTAAAGGGGTAATAATAAAAATGCTCGAGAAAATACCTATTTACCTAAAAAAATACCACTATTTGTTTAAAACCCGCCAGTATATTTAAACCTTATAAGTATAAATACCCCCTTTTTTCCCTTAATATTTCTTAATTCTTTTAATCATACCATTTCCCAGCCTTAAATCTTTATAATATAATCCTGGTTAACTTATTTTCCATTTTAATTTAATTCCTTATTTTTAAATCCCCTTATTTTTTAAAAGCTTATATTACCCTTAGCCCAAGCCCCGGTATCTGGTGCCTCCTTAGCCCTTTTAACCTAAGAATTTTAATCCAAGCATATTTCTTATTTTTTAGTATTTCCTAATAAAGCGAAGAAGCCCTAAATAATATTATTTTAATAATAGGAGATTATACCCTCGAGGGGTTAAGGTTAAAAAATAAAACCAGCGCTTAAATACTTGGATATTAATCGGAGTTCTTGTTTAAATTATTCCGAAAGGTAATTTTTCCTATAAAAGCCCTTATTAAACCCCAGCGCTTATATAAAAACCAGGCCCGCTAGGGAGGGCCAATCCCCTCGTATATTATATACATGAATAATTTAAAGCTTAAAAAGATCGCCCAAAGGAATATAAGCGTAATTATTAGGGATATGTTTAATTTTATCGACCGCCATAAGAATAACCGTTTTCGCTAATGGCTCCCAATATTATAGGCCCACCTATACCACTACCTATATACACAGCGGGCTAGCCGCGGGACTGATACGTATAAAACACTTCCTATAAACCACTCCCCCCTTTCCTTTATCCCTTTTCCCCTTTCCCTTTCTCCCTTCCCGTAAATTAAATATAAATATTATTATGGCATTTATCGTTGCTCCTTAACGTCACCTTAGCCCTTTACACCGAAGGCCTATTATTACCAAAGCGTTTTTTATAAATATTTGGGCATATATATATAATATTATTAAATAATTAGAATACGACCAGCCTTTTTTATATTAATAATTAATTACCTATAAGAATTACCTCGAGATATATAATGGGGTAAATAATATTAGGTTTATGATTGTAAATCTTAAACCTCCAAGGGGGCCTAACAATATACCAACCATTAAAAACCAGGTAGCCCTTATAATTCCCCTATAATACCCGTTTTTTAAAAACTACGATTTATTTAATATAATAAAGGTAGGGGTTAATTTTATAATAAAAGGGTAAAAAAACCCGCAAATAATTTTTATCCAAGGCTATTATAAGGGTATAATACTTATTATGTTTACACCGGAAAATATAGGAAAGGATTTTAAAAGGTATATATAAAAGGCTCGTATAACGCTTTCGGTAATATTTTAAATAAAGCCAATAGGGGTATATTTAAAAAGTACGGCCTCCAGTTTAAGGTTCTTTTTATAATAATTATTTTCGTATAAATTAACCCTTTTTATTAATCTTAACACCTTACGGTATTAAAAACGTTTAAAATTATAATTTATAAATAGAAAATAATATGGATTTATAGGCGAATAAAAAGGGAGGTTTATATTAATAAAAAGGCCCTTATATTTTAGGAGTTAAAAAATAATAAAAAAAGGTTATAATACCGTTTTCGAGAATTAAAATTAAGTATAAGGGGAACAGGGAAAAGGAATTATATATTATATTCTTTCGGGCCACCGCCCCAGGATTATATAAAGTATTTTATAAATTAGGTAAAGGTGTTTTATATAAATTACCTAAGGTTTATTATAGGCCTTAATTGATTAAAAAACCTCCTTAAAATAGGGTAATTATAAAGGGAAATTAATATTCTTATTCGGTACAAGGTCTTTTTACGCATAATAGCGGGAGATAATAATTCCCAGCAATATTTGGTTAATAATAAGGAATGGTAAAGCCTAAATATAAATATAAATATTACCGGAATACGTTCCTATATATTTAATATTTATATCGGCTTTAGGCCTTTTTTAATTCGCCTTAAGCTTCTTAATATTAGGGTAAATTCCATAACTCGCAAGGAGGTAAACCCGTTTAACTTTTATACGAAAAGCCAGAAGGATATAATAGAATTAAAATTAAAAAATAATATAAATTCGGACTTTATTTATATAATTAATCCTATATACCGAAGGCGGAGGAGCCAGATAACCTCGAAAAAAAAAGGGTATAATAAACGCCCTTGTAAGTCTCATAAAGGAAAATATATATTACCGGGGCGAAAGCCTAATTCGTTAAAATTATTTAAACTATTATTATATATCCCTTCCCTCCCCTTTTTACCCTTTATACGTTTTATTATACGTATATCCCCCGCTAATTATTAATCGCTGCCCTTATCCCTACCCTTAAAAATAGCCTTATTTTCCCTACGCGCGGCTTTTATTTTTAAACAATTATTACGGCCCTAATTCCCCTCATAGATTAACTAATACTGGTGGGTATATAAAGGGCAATATAAACCTTTTTTTAATACTAAGGTAAATAATAATTTTAAAATATTTAAAAAAAAGATTATTAAAAAGCCCTTATACCGTGGATTAATTAAGAAAACGGCCTACCGGCCAAAGGACCCCAAATCTTATTTTATTCAATACCATTTACCCCGTCCCGGACCTAATATATAACCAACCCATACCGAGAATTTTCCAGGGTGGGCTGCCATTAAAAAGAATATTAAATAAAAGGCTGCGGAGAAAAAGAAAAAGAAGGAAGCTCAAAAAAGGAAGGCGGTTAGGGCAAAAAATGCGGCCTTTAATATTAAATATGGCCAGCGCCGCCGATTTGAAAAAATTCAAAGGGCTCCTTAAACCCGATTGGCTTATGGTAATATAAAAAAAGGGGATAAATATATTTTTTTTTTTATAAATCGTTTAAAATAAAGTTTAAATACTATTAATTAAAATAAACCCTCCGGGGAAAAGAAAGGTTAGGGCGTAATAAAATCCATAAAAGTAAAATTATATAATTTTGTTTAATTATAATAAAATAAAAAAGGGAACCCGTAATTATTATAAAAAAGTAATTAATAATATATAACGGGTAAGGAAACGGATAAATCGGTAATATTAATAAAAGCCAGAAAACTTTTCCTGAAGTTTTTCGAACCGCGGGGCGCGGTCTTTTATTATAAATTGGTAAAATATAACGGTACCGAAAGTATTTCCCGTTATATTTATATTAAAAACCGGCGCCCGGCGCGATTACTTAAATAATTAATTTAAAGGCCTAAAATAATCCTGTACAGGATTATATAAAAAGCCAAAAGGACCCCCGGGATTTATGGGACTTTTGGGAGGGCAATAAACCATGGCGGCAGAAACTTAATTATAAAAATATAATTATTATTTAATACATTATATTTTCCCCTAAATATTATATTATTATTTAGGAATAATCCTGTATAGGATTATTCCATATTTTCTGGAGTATTGCCGCTTTTAAATAGGCAACTGGAGGTTTAACCAAACCAAATAGCTTGGTTTCAGACACCGACCATGCAGCGAGGTTATCAGACCTACTCCCCACTACATTATTATTAATATAAATAATATTATTTTAAATATTCCCCTTAAATAGGAGACCTGGGATAAGCAGTTCCGTATTAGGGCTATTAATTCCTTCCTATGGTTTAATATTAACCCTACCACGCAGGGCAAACCACTTTTTAATAACCCCCGTAGGCCTAATTATAATAATTTCCCACAGGGGAATTTATAAAGGTTTACCCAAAATATTATGGAAAACCCAGTGGTATTTATTAAAATATTAGCTGGTCTTCCTAATATATAAAATAATAATGCGCCTGTATATATTCTAATAAGCGATTATATTACACCAGCTTTTAATCTCCTCGAATTTAGCCTAAAATATTAAAAGGCGTATTAATTCCTTATTATGAATTATAATTATAAGCGCCTATATTATAAAAAATAAAAAACGTTTATTTAAAGGCTTTGCGTATAAATAATAAAAACCATAATAATACCCTACCAGAATACTTATTATAATCCAAATAAGTTTTTACGAATTTAATATTTAAATCTTCGCAAATATATTAAGCTTAACCAAATATGTATAAAAAATATAACGCAAAATTTATATTCATAAACCATTATACTATTAAACTATTAACCATAAGATTTTTATATATGGCTTTAAGAATAGACCAATATTATGGTAAAACTTATTAAGCGGTAATATTTAATTATTATACGATTTTAAATATAATTATACGGCTTTATAACCGCTATACGTTGAATTAAACCCTTGTAGGTTATATTTTATAAGCCGTTTTATTAATCCAGGGTTTTTAATAGTACTTTTAAATATTTAACCATAATAAACGATTTTAAAGATTAATTATTAAAAGAAAAGGCGGATAATAGGGGCCGCGTAAGGAAAGGGGCCTTTTACTTATAATAAGGCCATAAAAGCGATAAGAAATGCGGATAAAACCCTTAGGGCAATATTAACGAGTCCCCTAATAAAAAACGAGCTATTATAGGCCCACCCATATTACAACGTACACACGGCGGGCTAACCGCGAGACCGATATATATAAAAGATTACCCATGTATTATTCCCCCCGTTCCAAACCTTTCCCCTTTTTTTCCCTTTTTCCCCTTTATAAATCGAATATATATATTATTATAATATTTATTATTATTCCTTAATATAACCTTAGCCCTTTATATATATTCGATTTTTAAATAATCCCTTATTATATTTTATCCCGCACCCACCCCGTAGCGCCTTTATTATAAATAATAACCCGAACGAAAATAATTAGGCTTTTGCCGGCGGATAAGTATAATAAACCCTCCCTAAGGCGGTAATACTGCTTATTTATTAAAAAATAGCCCGGGCATTTGCGGCCGTTAATAATAAATTCGCCGGCGAGTTAAATAATATGGAAAAACGCTTAATTTAAATACTCGCGGCCCTTAATACCCGGATCTCGGCGGCGCACCAAACGCCGCCCGCCTTAATAAATTATAGCCCGCCGGTTATAATAATCCCGTAACGGAGGCAGTTCCCTTAACCGGCGAAATTTAATAATAATAAGGCAAAATGGAAGGTATTTCGGGTCGAAATTAAGCGTAAATTAATCCTGGATTAAAACCTTATCGGGGGCGATATATTTTTATAATATGGTATTAATACCTGCCTGGAAAATAAGCCGAAAGCCCTTATTATAATATTTTACGGCGAAAATAAATTAATGGATTAAAATTCCGCGCGATTTATTATATATTTAAAAACGGTATTCGGGGACCTTAATAATTACGAATAAACGGCGAAAAAATTCCACTTTTTATATTAAGGGGAAAGGTAATTATTCCCAGTTTTTTATTCCTAATTCGAATAATTTCTGGTAAATATAAGGGGCGCCGTATAGGACGATTGTATTAAGCTTATATTATTAAATAAAATAATACACCAGCGCCTTTACCTAATATTAATATTGGTTTACCTTTTTAATTTTTATTAAAAATAGGTTCGTATAATTATTAATATTGCGTTTTGCCTGGACTTGGTATTGGGTAAAAAAAGGAGCAGCGTATCCGTAGTATATTAATCGCGTTCCTAAAAGGACCCGGATACCCTAATATTAGGGGTAAATATTACGAGTTTTAAATTAAGGGATAAATTACGCCGCATTAAATGGGTAATTATAATTAAAATAAAGCGCCGATATAAAAAAGGTTAATATATTTAGTATAAATTTAATAATCATTTTATTTTAAAATATAAATTAGCCCCGGCCAAGTTAACCAAAAAGGTCCGGATTAATACCGTGGGCGTAATACCCCACCCGGGGGCGTTAAATAAGGATAAAAGGGAAAATAAATTAAAAGGGTAATTTTTAGGCGTAAGCGTGTTTAAAAGCCGCCAATGCGGAGCGAAATAATAAAGGGGATAAAACGGATAAACGGCACCCCCTTTTTAATAAACGTTTATTTAAATGGGATTTATTTCACCGACGCTTTTATTAATAACGGGTGCTTATATTACGGCGCGATTTATAATTCCCTTATTATTAAACTCCGCCTTTTATATATTTTAATACCCGCCAGGG
This sequence comes from Zalerion maritima, assembly GCA_022664585.2. Classification (NCBI taxonomy): domain Eukaryota; kingdom Fungi; phylum Ascomycota; class Sordariomycetes; order Lulworthiales; family Lulworthiaceae; genus Zalerion; species Zalerion maritima. The sequence continues at coordinate 6,801 of JAKWBI020000236.1, read as the reverse complement.
TATTAATATACGCGTCCGCATTATTTATATAATAAAAAATTATAATAATAAAGGCGGTATATATAAATATTAATATTAACGGGTATTTTTAATATTATTTTTATTACCCCGTCCCGAATTTTTTATACCTAATAATATTAGGTAAACCATAATGTGAAAAAAAAGCGGTTATATATAAAGCGGTAAAAAAGCGGATTTATATTAATAGGGCGAACCTTTTTATAAGGGAAAAGGGGTCGAGGGGCGCCGTCCTAATGGATACGTAATTGGTTAATATTACCTCCTTATATACCATAGTGTATAAAATAAAAGCAAGCGATTTAATATTATTTATAATATTATTATATAATATTAATAAATAATTAAAGGTATTGGTGGCCAAGCCATTTTGGCCATCCGATAAATTAAAAGGGCTGGAAAATGTGTTCGAATTTAACGAAAAATAAACGCTGCCACCCTACCGCGGTTCCGTAAACCATATAATAAAATTAGTAAAAAATGCCGAGGAAAAAAACCCGTAAATATTATGGGGTCCGATTTACGGTATATCGAGGGAGGAATTATTGGTTTTACGAAAGATCTTAATGGAGTTATTTAATAAGGGTTATATAAGGGCCAATAGTTTTTCCGTACGCGCCCCGGTACTTTTTATTAAAAAACCGGGGGGCGGGTTACGTTTTTATTACGATTATAGGGGGTTAAACGCGGTTATACGCCAGGACCATTACCCCTTACCGCTTATTTATAAAATATTACGGACCCTGGTTAAGGCGCGTTGGTTTATTAAGGTAAATATTAAAACCGCCTATTATAAATTACGCGTTTATTATAAAAATAAATGGAAAATAATATTTGGAATTTATTTCGGCCTATACGAATAAACGGTAACCCCGTTCGGCCTTAACGGTGCGGGAGTATTATTCCAGTAATATATTAATAATATATTACGCGAATTTTTTAATATATTTTATATAATATATATAAATAATATGCTGGTTTATTTAAACGGTATAAAATAAGATTATATATTAAAGGTCCGCCAGATTATGGAAAAATTCCGTAACATAGGCCTTCGATTAAATTTAATTAAGTACGTTTTCGCAGCGAAAAAAGTAATATATTTTGTGTTTATTATAATAATAGGAGAGGGGATATACGCCGATCCGGAAAAATTGCGGGCTATACGCGAATGGGAAAAGCCCATAATCGTAAAAGGGATCCGCGGTTTTTTAAGCTTTGCTAATTTTTATAGGGAATTTATTAATTAATTTTCCAATTTAAAACTCCCGCTTTCCGCCTTTTTTAAAAAGGGAAAAGGGTTTTATTGGGGCCTTATCGAATTTAAAGCGTTTTAGCGATTAAAAAGGGTATTTATAGCCCCCCCGGTATTAATATAATTCGATCCGGCGGCGGAAACGGTTTTGGAAGCCGATAATTTAGGGTGGGTAATAGGCTTTTACCTTTTTTAATAAAATAAAGCGGGAATACTGCGCCCCGTGGCTTTTTTTTCCCAGCGGTTAATACCCGCCGAATATAATTATAATATTTATAATAAGGAATTCCTAATTATAATAAAAAATATAAAGGTATAAAATATAGAATTTTATAATATGGCCGGCGTATTCCGGGTACGCTTGGATTATAATAATTTATAATATTTTATAATTAAAAGGTATTTATTAAAATACCAGGTCCATTAATAGGAGTAAATATATTAATACCGTTTTTAATTAAAATTCCGCCCCGGCCGGTTATCCCTAGCGCCTAATATATTATTACGGCGGGACCAGAATATACCGAAGGGGAAAAAAAACGAATATTTTGCCGGCCGTAATTTCCAGTTAATTTAAAACGATTAATTGCCGGCGGTTATATATAATATGGGGGCCTTTTTAAGCCCGCCATTCGAGGATACCGAGCTTTAGGAATTATAATCCGCAGTGGTATAATATAATAATTAATATAAGATTATACGAAAGGTAATTAAAAAAGGGGAGTAAACGTTCCCTCCGAATATAAAAACAAAGGTTTTTATTATAAAATGCTCCCTCGAACCCGAGGGATATTTATGTTTTAAGGACCGGCGCTAAATATTAATATAGAAGTAATTATAAACCGCCTTTATTTAAAGGGCGTATAATTTTATAATTACCGGCCACCCGAAACGTAACGGAATAATAATAATATTATTCCGTAATTATTTTTAGCCGGGTATAACCCGTATAATACGCCGTTTTATATATAATTACGATATATATGGCAGGACCACCGTATGGAGAAACCAAAAAAAAGGCTTATTAAAGCCATTTTTAATGGCGGACCGTTTTTAAAGCGAAATATCCGTGGATTTTATAATAAACCTCCCCGCCGCGGACCCGTATAACCCTCGCTTTTTAATAATAATTACCGACCACCTTTATAAAGGTATAATTTTAAAAACCATAATATTTATAATGGCGGAGGTATACGCCGAAAGGTTTATATAATACTTTTGGTATTTTTATAATTTCCCCAAAATAATTATAAATAATAAAAGGTCAAATTGGGTAGGTGGTTTTTAATAATGTTTATATAAATTAACGGGTATAATACAGCGATTATTAATTGTGTTTTACCCCTAAACCGATGGCGCGACCGAGCGGGCAAACCAGAAGGTTTAGTATTTTTTATAAATATTCGTATTAATAAAACAATTGAACTGGCCCGGGCTTTTACCGGTAGTATAATTAACCATTAATAATCGCGATTTATTATTAATCGGCCTTAGTTTATTTTTTATTATACACGGGTATTATATAATACTTATAATGGAGCGCGATAACCCAAAGCCCTTAAAGAAATCGCCGCGGGGGCGCGTAAAATAATTTTTAAATAAATTAAAGGAGATCACCGAATGGGTATAAGCGGCGGTAGCGGTTATATAATAATAATATAAAAATATAACGAATAAATACCGCTTCCCCGTAAAGAGATTCGAGGTGGGTAATAAGGTATGGCTTTTTTTATATAATATAATTACCGCGCGGCCCTTACGGAAATTAAATTGGTTTTATATTAAGTATATAATTACGGGGGTAATAAATTTATATATAATAAAATTAAATACCCCCTTAAATATTTACCCGTACTTTTATATAAATCTTTTATAATAGCCCAATTATAATCCCCTGCCCTTTTAAACTTAAAATAATATATAACCCTTATTAATTCGGGATAAAAAAATAAGCGAGGATAAATGAGAGGTAAAAGAGGTATTTAAAGCACGAATTTAAAAACGGGGCCGTAGTATTATTAAATAAGTATTAATAAAATGGTAAGATTAGGCCGAATTAATTTAAAAGCCATTATTTTAATTTATAAATATAACGGTATTAAACCATTATAAATAATATTTCGGTAATACGGTAATTTATAATGGCCCCGTATAAATTAAATTATATTTAAAATTAATAATAATAATATAACGGGAGCCGTAATTTAATAATAAATTAAATAAAATTTAAAAGGATAAAACCCTAGGCGTATAAAGTATTTATAATAATATAATAAAATAAAAAAAATAAAGGGAATATTTATAGCGCTTTATATACGGAGCCGCACCGATATTATAGGTAAAATAATTAATTATTAAACTTAATTTTATTATTAAACGTATTAAAGCCGCCGCGGGGGCGCGGCGTTTATTATTTAAGGAAAAATATTATATTAATAAAAGGTAATAGGGGAATAAAAAATTAGGGGGATTAATAAAAGTTTACCGGCGGATATATAATAAAAAAAAGGGGGAAATTAAATTTTACGCGGTTTTATAAAAGGGCGAGGAGTTTTTTTTTTATAATAATAAATCGACCGATTAATTTAATAAGGGAAATTATTTAATTAAATATAAATATTATATTAATAATGGGCACGGTAAGGGTAATTAATATTAAGCCGGCATAATACCCCGTATTAATACGGCGGATAATTTTATTATTAAATTATTAATAAGCCTAATTTAAAAATTAATAAAGGCGAATACGTATTAGGGCCGGGGCGGATTTATGGCGGAATTATTATAAAAAATCCCAGTTTTGGTAATAATAATAAAGGCGGTAATGGTAATTTTAATATTAGGGGTATTGGAATATTAATAGAGCGGATTAATAATAGGTCGCCCGTATAAAAGGATTACCGAAAATGCCCTTTATTATTTATAATATTATAAATATGGTTGCCCTTAAAATATAAAAAATAAATAATACCACGCCTTATAAATTAATACCGGGTTAACCGCGGCCTTTTAAAAAAACCTAAGGGGGAATTTTATTAAATTGATTATAATAATAATGGGTAAAGGAATTAATAATATAATAAATATAGGTTTTATATAATTTATTATATTTGGCGCCAGTAGAAATATTTTATACTGGTTAGCCGTAATCCGTAATAACCGCGCGCCGGGACGGGGGTTATATATTTTAATAATTTTTATTTTTTTGGCCGGATTAATATAAGGGGCGGGGGCCTTTTATTATAAGCAGCGGGTTAGTACCGCTTTAGGCGCGAAAAAAATAAGGGGATTATTATATATTTTAATAATGGTAAAAGTATAAATAATAATATTTTTATAAGCCGCCGGCTTTGCGGCGCCACCACCGCGGGGAGGGGAACGGTATAATGCCGGAAAGGCCGGCCTAGAATTTTTAGATCCGGAAATAAAGGGTGGGACGGTTTAAAATATTATACGGGTATTAACCACCGCTAATATAACGGATCCGTAATGGAAAAAGAACCGCGGGGATTTATTAATAATAATTTTAATAAAATTTGGCCAAAAGAAAAGTTAAATAATAATGGGTTAATGCCCAGAGCCCGTAAAACCACCGGAAAAGGCGTAAAATATTTATAAGAATACTGGGCATTTATAGGGGCGCCCAGGGAGGTAAGAAAAAAAGGGGGGGGGAGTTAAGGGGGGGGGGGGCGATTTATGGGTATTATTATGGTAAAGGTTAAGGAAAGTATAATAGGCGGCCAAAAAGTGGCCCTTATAATTATTATATATAACGGCCGTAGCGAGGGCTTTATATAAGCGAAAGCGGCGGAGGAAAAATACGCATATTACGGGGTATAATACGTGACCACGCCTTAAAAAACCGCACCCGCGGCGCCATCGTTATAAAGCCGGACGGGTAAAAAAGGAAATATATTATAGGCCCACCTATATTATAATATATATATGGCGGGCTAACCGCGAAACCGATATATATAAAAAATTACCCATATATTATTCCCCCCGTTCCGAACCTTTTCCCCCTTTTTTTCTTTTTCCCTTTCGTAAATCGAATATACATATTATTATGGCACTTATCGTTACTCCTTAATGTGATCTCAGCCCTTTATACGAGCAAAGTTAAAATTAAGATTAAAATAAAGTAACCGAGCGCCTGGTAGAAAGTTATAATATTCCTGCCAGCGTTATTTCTGCAAACCCGAAAGGTGCCTATACCTTTATCCCGAGCGCCGTTCTTAACAATAAAAGGGCTTACCAAAATTCCACGCTAATATTTAAAACTATTAATTTAAATATAAGGAATAATTAACCACCCCTGTTTTTATTAAATATATTAAGGAGCTGAACGAAAATTAATTAATACGCCAAATGGCGGCTTATATGGTGGGGGATAAAAAGTAAAATACCGATATTATAGGCCCACCCATATCACAACGTACACATAGCGGGCTAGCCGCGAGACCGATACGTATAAAAAGCTATCCATGGATTATTCCCCCCGTCCCAAACCTTTCCCCCCTTTTTTTCTTTTTCCCCTCCGTAAATCGAATATATATATTATTATAATATTTATTATTATTCCTTAATATAATATTAACCCTTTATATATATTCGATTTTTAAATAATCCTTTCCCATATTTTATACCGCACCCACCCCGCAGCGCCTTTATTATAAATAATAATCCGAACGAAAATAATCAGGCCCCCATCGGCGGGCAGGTATAATAGGCATTTTAAAGGCGGTAACGCTATTTATCCACCAGAAAATAATTAGGGTATTTATAACGGTTAATAATAAGTCCGCGGCCGAGTTAAATAATATGGAAAGATGCTTAATTTAAATATTTGCGGCCCTTAATACCCGGATTTCGGCGGCGTATTAAATACCGCCCGCCTTAATAAATTATAACCCGCCGGTTATAATAATCCCGTAATAAAGGCAGCGCCCCTGGCCGGTAAAGTTCGACGGTAATAAGATAAAATAAAAGGTATTCCGGGTTAAAATTAAATATAAATTAATTCTAAACCAGGATTTTATTAGGGGCAATGTATTTTTATAATATAATATTAATACTTATTTAAAAAATAAACCGAAAGCTTTTATTATAATATTTTACGGCGAAGGTAAATCGATGGGTTAAAATTTCGCGCGGTTCATTATATACCTAAAAACGGTATTCGAAAACCCTAATAATTACGAACGAGCGCCAAAAAAGCTCTACTTTTTATATTAAAGGGAAAGGCAATCGTTTTTAATTTTTTATTCACGATTTAAGTAATTTTCAATAAACGCAGGGGGCGCCGTATGGGATAATTTTATTAAGCTTATATTATTAAACAAAGCAATATACCAGCGCCTTCGCCTAATATTAATATTGGTTTATCTTTTTAATTTTTAATAAGAATAGGTTTATATAATTACCGATATTGTATTCCGGCTGGATTTAATATTAAAATATCCGGTACTTCCACGCAGGAAGTAAGGTGTGGGAATACGTAGTATCCGCCACACATATCGTGAAAATCG
>JAKWBI020000235.1:0-67824 GCA_022664585.2 Zalerion maritima | reverse complement strand
CCCCCCCCCCCCCCCCCCCCCCCCCCCCCCCCCCCCCCCCGCCCCCCCCCCCCCCGCCCCCCCCCCCCCCCCCGGGGCGGCGCCCCCGGGGGGGGGGGGGGGGGGGGGGGCCCAATGGAGGAGGGTGAGGAGGAGGGTGAGGAGGAGGAGGAGTAGGAGGAGGAGGAGGAGTAGGAAGCGGAAGCGGAATGGCCGTGGTGGGACAGCATCACGGACAAGGGAAAGGGAGGCTGTAGCGGAGGGGGGAGTATGGGGTGGGTGGTGAGTGAAGGGGAAGGAAATGGTAGACCTGCTGTAGGTTGCGGCAACGTTGGGCAAGCTGTGGGGTTTTCTTCTTTCTCGCTTAGACTTCGGGGCCTTCCCCCCTGTTTGCGTGTCTGTCGAGCATGCCGCGATTCTTCGGTTATACATGCCGACATTCTCTAATGCCTATGAACAGCAGTTGTTCCAACATGATCGAGTTATGTGCCATGGCATCGCCGAGACGTAGCATTCTGCGACATTACCCCAAGTAGACGGTCGGCAGACCGTATTGGCGCATGTCCGCGTGTGCCTCCTCGCGCCAACTCCGTCTTGCTCGAGACGGGACCCAAAGTCACCCGGGAAAGGATGTGCCTGTATCGGAACCGAATACCAAGTATTCAAGGCTCTCGTGCATCGAACGAGGCGCCCATGCACGGGATGTCGACATCTGGGTCATTTTGGCCACCGAGGCCAAAACCGGATACACAATATATCCGCACAGGTAGATCACTTCGAGGGGTTAAAAAATAAATCGTGAAGTGTTCTAATTAGTATTTATCATACTTCTCTACCGCAATTATCGGGGGTAGAGCTTGTTACATCAGTGCCAAACCGTGACTAGGGCCAGTCACCGGCCCGTCTGTTTCCCAAATCCCCCCCAAAAATGAAAGATAAATAAAACAATGCCGCAAAGGCTAGAGCAATGAACTATATCCCAGGTCGACTCCCGAATGCCCGCAGCGGTGTAAAAGCAATCGTTATGGTCGTAAAAAAAAATTAAAAATTTGCCGCTTAACTTCAGGCTCTTTCTCTCGAGAACCTCCAAAAAACAACTCGACATCTTGCAAAGGCCCCTTCTCAGAACCTCACAGTTATCTCCGTCACAATCACTCCCATGCGCTCCAATCCGCATTTGATCAGCAGGAGAGCTAGCCCCTAACTCTTTTCCTCCTCGGCGGGCTGAACCGTTTCTGCTCCCCTCTTCACCTTTAGATGCGGGCTATGCCTGCTCATAAACAGACTCTTGCGACCTGTTGTGACATCTCGCTTGCTCGGGCAGAAGCATCCCAGCCCAGAGTGCATCAAGGCGGGGATGACTGTCGCCAAACTGGCTACCCACATGAACACAAGCATCCGGATGCCAACCTGAGCATGGATGTTGAGCTCATTCTGCTGGGTAAGAGCCCACCTGAATATCACACTCATGGCAGTAGCCACGCCACTCCCTGCCACAATGAGCAAGGAGCTGACGGAGGAAAGAACCCCGAATGGAAGCGACCACCACCTGCTGAAGACGGCGATTGGGCCCATCACCATGAGGATGAAGTTAAGAATGATGCCCGTCATGAAGAAGCCCCACATGCATTGTGAGGCAATCCGGATTAGGGAGAGAATATCATTGACAGTGGTAGGGAGTGCGATAGATGCACCCGATAATAGTTCGCTGGTAAGGACCTTGACAGGATTGAACCAGTAGAATCGTTCTGGTGTGGAACAGTACACAATTCCCCTACATATTCGGTTAGTTTGAGTCTCGAGGATCGACACACAGGCGAGGCTATGGGAGGGAATGCACACTGCGAGCGAGACAATAGTCACACAAGAGTGGAAGAAATGCGGGAAGACGGGGGATAGGAAAATGCTTTAGAGATTAAACTTACTGGTCGTTGTATCCTTCACAAAAGTTCCAGAGACCAACTTGATAGAAGTCGTGGAGACCCAAGCTCCTTGCAATGGAGTTGATGAGAACAGCATTCGGGACCGACACTGGGATAATATCCGTCAAGTCGAGCTTGTAAAAGTACATGTCCCTTATTTGCGGGCTGTCATGGGTGTTCCCGATCTCGACCTAGAGTGTGGGCTGTCAGCATACGAATTCCTCAGCCATGTGCTTGTGCACCCGTGAGGTTGAGATTGTGTAGCGAGAGTCGTGCCGATTAGGAAGGACAGCGCAAGCGATGTGCGGTATCCCGTGGTGCAGAAGAGCATAGGAACTTACCAGAATTAGAAATATTATAGAGATGAAGTAGAAGCCGGAGGCTATGAAGATCGTTCTCCTACGGGCTCGGGTTGCCTTCTTGAGGGCGTCGGGGCTGTGGGCTTGATCGGTGCCGGGCCCCGAGAGAGGGCTCTCCGGTAATGAAGGCGCTGCCACATCTTTTTCGCCGTGTCCCTTTCTCCTAGAACGGACAAATTGTGGTAAGGATGTTACGCCCATGTCTTTTGTTTTCTGCGCGGCGGAACGAAGCCGGTTCTCCAAAATCCAAAATCCCTGGGCGCTGTCTTCTGTAGGCTCGAATTGGCGCTGGTGACGAAAAATCTAGTAGAAGTTTGGCGATGTGTGCTGCTGTTTGCGTTGTTGCTGCTTTTGGACGGACGTGCTCCCGAAGGAACGGATAGCGGCGCGAGATGTTGGGCGGTTAACTGGCAAAGTCAAGGGTGATGAATCGAATATGATGCGAATGGGAGCCGACAATTTGAGGATTGCAGGAGCAGGAACAATAGCGGCAAGTGAACTTGACAATCAAACCATGTAAAAGAAAAAAAATCGAAATGAAGATACGGAGCAATAGGCAAAATATCAATGTGCATACAGGCAGAAGGTTGAGGAGCTGAGATGTTCGGGGGACAGGTGCAAGGGAAAATCTGGTTTATTAAGCAAGCAAGAAAGCTGTTCAGCACCTGCGATTTTGTGAGCAGGGCCGGGAAGGTACTACCTGGGTACATGGAAGGACTAACCACCCGTAATCGCTGGGCAGTCAGCGATCGAGCGACTAGGTCACAGAAACAACAACCTTACCCCCCCTGGAGGCGCTAACAAACTCAGAATCCTCTTTGAGGTTCCAACCCTCCATCTCGTAGGAGGCTGAGTTTCTCTAGTCGACATTGCGATATACGAGAAAATGTCAACATTTCTATTTGGCCATCCATGTCTCACGCTTTACACTTCTCTGACTCTCTGCCGCCTCTGGCAATCCGAGAGTCTCATTTCCTTCTTGTTTCCACAAACGTGTTGAACCTAAGCTTATGTAGCTTAAGGTCAACAGCGCATTTCAAATGAAGTCTCGAATCGTAAGTTGGTCATGATCAGATACGGGACCAAAAAGTCTCTGGGTATCGCCCAGGCCTCCCTCAACCTACCGGCAACCGTTCCTAACGAGAACACACGCCGGGAAAGCGTCTGAATGGTTGATGGATCCCGATCGAACCCTCAAGGCCTCTAACCCTACGGATTGGAGGTGGCCAGCGAGACCCGTTTACCGCTGCTGGGGATGGGGAATGGGATGAGGTTGGATGCTTTAACCGCCTTTCAAGACCCAATCCTCCTTTGGTCTCACTGTTTCCTTTTTGAGATCGCGGCAAAGGAATAAGGACTGGCTTGGCAAGGAGTGTTCGAGTGTTCGAAGCGCCGCATGAATGGGAAGCGACACGAACCCTCGATGGCCGCAGAAGCGCCCGCATCAAGCTCCATCGCCCGCTGTTGCGGATGATTGTGAGGCTTGCAAGGCTGGCCAGTGCCAGTGTCGAAGAGACTTAAGACTAGATGGTGTCTTCGGTGGTGGCCTTAGTGGCCTGCTCTGTTTGTTTTTTTTGGAAGTTTCCTGTTTCATCCGTGCTGGTGTTTCCACAATGACGGGCTGTCGTTGGCGGGCTGCAAGCCCACGTCGACATAGGCAGGCACATTAAGCCGATCGATGGGACCCTGCTGCGTTGAACAACGCTTCTCCCTATCCGGAGTCCACATTGCCAGACTGCCTGTTTTTGGAACTGATGATGCCGAATCGGTGAACTTGTTTTATTCTACAATGCCTCCAAATGGAGCAACTACGAAAAAATACTACATGTCATCACCTCCATGACTGTGGGCTCATGGGGGCTGAAAATGGTGAGGAAAAAACAACGACTCGCGATGCTACGAGTGGTTTGTTAGTGGAGAGTCGCGTCGTACTTGACTTGCTTCGCCTCTTGCTTTTGCTATCGACAAGCTAGATGCTGCTACTACAGTAGAGTCGGCAGTCTCGGAAATAATGGGACTAGACAACTACACGCAGTCGTTTGGGAAGACGGCTGGCTGTAAATACTGCAATAGATGCAGGCTTAGGGAAGACAAGCAGGAACATCTGTTGTCGTCCCTACGCACACAATTGCGGCTTGGGCCTGCAGGAAAAATATGTAACTTTTCTCGATGTTTGCGATTCTCTCCCCCATTGTGGCCCTGACAAAAGCACAAGGGCATGACAATGCAAAGAGCTGCATCCGTCATCCGTGCTGCCCCGCATCTCCATGTAATTTTTTATGTTGTAGAGGATGCCTGCACTTTTGGCCATCCCCCAAGCCAAGATGCAGTAGCTTCTTGGGCATCGACTACTACTATCTATCACTACATTCGATGCTTGGTTGCTCCTCCGGTTGCTAGCAAAACCATGGCAAATCAGCCTGAAATGCAGATAGGAAGGTGTTGAAAGGTTGTCACCTGGCTTTTTATTCTACCCGTCATTTGCAGATGCTGTTTAGGTGTGTGTGGTGGCAGCGCCAGGGGGGTTCCATTGATTGATGGGTTCCATCAGAACGCGACCTTCAATATAAGACATGTTGGGTACCACGACTGTACTTGGAGGTACAAGCCCAACAGCGCCAAGCAAGAACAAGCTCCAATTACCGCCCAGAGTGTTTCTTCTTTTTTCCCGTCACTTCTCGTCCTCCATGTGAAAATAATAACAGGCGCCCGCGTAGAACACAGATATATTACGCATTTCAACGTCTTTTCAATGCCAAAACTTGATTGACAACATAACCTCCCCCACCCGCGAACTCTCTCGTTGTGTTTTGTATTGTTTTGATCTGCCCTTCGCTCAGAGCCTAATCCGTATATTCCTTCCTCACTACAACTCTGTCCGTACTATGTACCCGGCAGCTCTTGCCCCTGTCTTTTGAAACTGCAAAGTTACATCACTTTTGGCAACCATCAGCAAAGCGACAAGCATCTGCGCCAACCCAACATCCCAAAAAAATCTAACATTTCTTTCCCCCGAGCCATCCGTATTACTGTGCATGGTGGCACTCAACAACATATAAAAGAAGACCGCCCAAGAAGATGCCGTCTTCCTTTCGAAGGAGGATGCTTGGCCTCGGCCTGCTCCTCACCATACCAATCACCGCCATAAACGCAGCAGACGTACCTACAGTATCAGAGGGCATGACGATAGGGAGCGGAACACTGACGACAGTCACCGAGAATGCCACGCCGACAGGCAGCTACAAGACATACACCACCAAAGTGGACGTGTCCGTAAAGGCCAGCGACGATGAGTATGATTCCAGCAGCAGCAGCACGTCCGTCTCGTCTGGCAACTCGACCGCCTCGGGAACAGATACCGGCTCCAGTTCCTCCTCGTCCACGAGCATAACCTACATAACGGGTTCCAACTCGGTGACCACCACGGATATAGTGGGCAACGCTACCTCTGCAACGTCAACGTCCTCCTCGGCGACCGCGACTAACACGCAGCCCTGTAACAACTACGCCGAGTTCTGCCACCGCAAGTACAGCAACATTACGGAGGTTTCTGCGCACAACAGCCCCTTCGTCCGCGCCGACAACGCAGCCAGCAACCAGGAACTCGACGTGACGACCCAGCTGAACGACGGTGTCCGCTTCCTCCAGGCCCAGATTCAGTACGCCTCCAACGACACGGCCCCCCATTTCTGCCACACGAGCTGCGACGTCCTCGACGCGGGTCCCATCACGGACTGGCTCACCAAGGTGAAGGACTGGGTATCAGCCCACCCTTACGACGTGGTTACCATCCTTCTCGGAAACGGAAACTACACGAAAGCGGGCGAGTACGTCCCTTACATCCAAGAAACCGGAATCCTCAACTACATCTACACACCCCCTCACCTGCCCATGGTCCTGGACGACTGGCCTACGCTCGCCGAGCTCATCCTCTCCAACCAGCGCGTCATCATGTTCATGGACTACGAGACGGATCCGGACAACTACCCCTGGCTCATGGACGAGTTCTCAAACATGTGGGAAACCCCCTTCGATCCCATCGACTATAGCTTCCCCTGCACCGTCCAGCGTCCGCCAAGCTTGTCCGACGACGACGCAAAAAACCGTCTCTACATGACAAACCACAACTACAACGTCGAGATCACGGCATTTGGGGCGTCAATATTAGTGCCTGCCACATCGGTCCTGAACCAGACAAACAACGTGACGGGCGAAGGTTCCCTAGGAGAGGGCGCCCAGTCCTGCCTCGAGGACTGGGGACGCCCTCCCAACTTCCTAAACGTAGATTACTACAATTTTGGCGGGTACCCCGGAGCCGTCTTCGAGGTCGCCGCCAAGATGAACAATGTCACGTACAACAGGGAGTGCTGCGGCTCGGCCTCGAGCGGTGCCATTGGCTCCGCCGAGGCTTTACCTCTAGGCATTGTCCTGGGGGCTGCGGTCATGGTGTCGTGGTTGATGACATAAATGAAGAAAGGATCCATCAATGTTTCATTCACATTTAGGGAGTTCTTTTGAAGAAGGACTAGCCTTTCTTTCTTCTCTAGAAAAACCGAAACACATGACTAATAAAGAATTTGAATTCCCCCATTTCTACAATCATCATCATCCTTCATGTCTAGCAGCAGCGGCAGCACTTATGAGACCAACGGCACTTGTCATTCATGTTTGGGTTTTCCTCAGAGGGAGGCATTAGACGGAGTTCTTGCGCGCGTATAAATCATTTCTTGCTTATCAAGGTTTTCCCTCCTGCTTCTCATCATAGTTTTCGTTCAAGGCGATTTCAAAAGACTAGGCCAACCCGCGGACCACTAGCTAAGAAACCGGTCTTAGGATTCGGATTATTTAGACAACTACTACGACCCAGCGATACTGCCCTGGTTGGGCGTGATAGAACGACACGCGGAAGTAGGCACCCTTCAATATAATGTTCAATACGAATCACTATTGATTGAGATCATGAGCTTCACCAGTGAATTTAGCAGAGACGACCTGAGAATAGTCGATGTGTGTCTGGAGCATCACGCCCGTGTGTGCCGATTATAAGCTAAACTCGAGAAACGGCCGACCACGTTCGATTTTGGGGGCATAATTGGACTATATCTAAACGTGTGTTGGCCCTAGAAAGGGGTCACGGTTTCTTTCGAGACGTGTTTTTGAACCGAAAGCCTATATCATTGTACCTCTCCCACGGCTTGCTGTAGCTCGGCGATTCGTTGCCGGACCATCTCTTGCTCTTCGTCAACTTGCTTCAGTTGCACCAGTCTCTCTCGCTTAGCTTGAAGTTCTGTGGCACGGCGATAAAGTGACGCTAGCTCTGATTGAGAAACAGACTCAGTTGTTTCGCTTTGAACATATGGAGATATTATTGGCGTTTCGTGACCTTTCGAGATACTTCTAGCACCTTGGGTAGACAAAGCAGGAGCAATGCTCGTTTCCTGACTTGGAAGCTCAACAGGTTCGCTCTGCGGTGAATCACGAGCCCTTCCCACAACACCGACTACTGGGTTTTCGGCAGAATCGAGCTGGGCAGGTGGAAGTGGGAGGGTGGTCAGCTCATTTCCGTCACTGGGAAGCTCCATTGCTGGCTGGGGGATCACGCTTTGACCGTGGGTGGGATTCTGGCCAAGCGGTCCTAAACTGGGACTGAGGTGCGAAGGGGTGTGAAATCTGATGGTTGGGGAAATGGGTGACTGCACAACTTGCAAGCCATCGTCAGGGCCGTTGGCTCCATGATCAACCGCGTGTTGATTAGACGATGCAATTGGAGATGAAATCCAGCTAGCTGGACCTGCCCATGAGTGAGTGCCCGGATTGGACTCTTTATCCTCCTCTTTCTTCCTACGGCACTGTCGCCATACAACTACGGCGATGAGGGTTGCGATCAAGACCCCAACCGACACCCCGACTCCAATACCAGCCTTGGCAGCCATTGACAGGCCATTATCACCATGCTCCGTATCCACGGATGCTGATGCTGTTTCGCTCGGAACGGATGTTGAAGGTGCTTCGGTGGGAGTAGGGCCGGTGGCATCAGTGTCGGTGTTGCCAGTGGTTATTGAGGTATCGGCCGGCGCTGTTTGAGCTTCAACTGCATGTAGAGGATGTGTTTCGAGGATTTCCAGGTCGCTTTGTGCCCACCTGATTTGAAGGTATGGAGCAGCATAGCCATCCTCGTTGGTGCCGATGAGAGTGGTTGACAGGTCACAATCATACCCTCTGCAGTGAGCCCAGTCAGTATTGGAGTTTCTTATTATCCACACCCACTATTTATTCCCAGGTACAGCTATATTGGAGATACGCACCTGGGTAGACACATGTAGGCTTCCTCAGTCCATTCTGGGAGTGGCCCGTGGGCGCCACTCAGCGGGCGTGAACAGGCGATGGTATATCCCTCTGGGCAGATGGCGGGAGAATAGAAGCCTTGGTGCCAGCCCCAAGTCTCCTTTGTATAAACACTCCATCCAGGTGGGGCACAGTCGATATTCTGGCCTCTGGGGCCACCAATCATGGGGCCGCATGATGCTGGGAACGTGAAGATTGTGGTAAGGCTGCCTGCAACTGGGCCGCCTTCGTGGGGTCTTGTTGTTGCTACCATTGCTAGGTCGCACACGGGCAAGCAAGAACAAGATTATCAAGCGTTATAATCAGACCGCAAAGACTCGGAAGAGTTGAAGAAATATGACCCGCGACTAACTAATATATTTACGGGTCGACCATAGGGGAGTAATGTGGTGAACAATGTGTAGTAGGGAATATAGGTAGATAGCCAAGTAGCTTGGGCACCATGGCTGTAGTTGAAGAAGCAAGGGAGTTCAAAAGTGATCATCAAACCAAGTGCGAGGAATGGGTTAAAAAAGGACTCGGTTTCTAGAAGGAGCTATATAGAAGGAAGGCCACACCCACGCACATGTGTACCCCTCTGGCTCTTTCCGTCCTATGATAACTAAACTTTGACCCTTCCAACCGGGTAGGTGCATACCCGAGAATGTTTTTGATCAAAGACAAAGTCATGGCAATGGATACCGATCTTGGAAAGGCTCGAACTGGGGGCATGGAGGTCCAAAGCAGTATTGTTCCTTCCTATTACTTTCATGTGTAGTCCAAGTGACGAGTTTTCGGGTATGGCAACCTCTTCGGCCGCCACCTTTGGCCACTGATCAGGACTGAGAAGATCAAGTAGATTAGATCGCCTCAAAAATATCGACCGGGAAATGTTTCATTTCTCAAATCTCTTTATTACAAAAGGGGGAGCTATGAGGGCTGAGAAATTTTTGATATATAATTGAAACCGCCGTGCATATTTCCTTACAGGAGTTCATTTCTGTCCTCTCCCTGCAGCTGCGCGTCAGCGAACCCCTTGATTTCACTACCAACTAAAAGTATTATCAAGACTACAACTGGCTCACATGACTATTGTGTCTTCCGCGGGTTAATTAGCTCCTGGTGCAGACAACGACCCATATTCAGCTGAGAAGTGTCTGGCATCCATGATGGATGGGGCCCTCCCTCATGTTTAAGTGATATGAACTTCGAGGAAGTAAAGTCATGGGATGAGTCACAATATTAGAAACGCAAGGTACAATTAAGGTTATATAGAATTACCTGTGGCCGTGGATGATCGTTGTTGGAATCATTTCAGTGAATGTGGTTTCATCAATAGCAGCGGGAGTCCATTCCGCTGAATAACTCATCTATATGCAATAGTACACAGTGAAGTCCTGAATTGTGCGCATTATCCACACTGTCAAGCTGCATATACCCACTGCTGTGCAGCCACTGCCCCTCTCTACAACTTGACCGTGTGTCACAGACAGCCTACGATAAACTTCGGCACAATCTCCAGCATCTCTTTTTGATCCTCGACTCGTTTGTCAAACCTACACAAAGCCATGGAGGCCCTTAATCAATTGAAGTCAAGGCATAGTAAGGAGCGCAAAGACCTGCAGTCCCGAATAACGGCAAAAAAGAAAAACGCGAACAAGAAGACGAGAAAGGGCGTCAACAATGAATGCGCACAGCTCGAGATCCAGCTCAAGGAACACCAAGACCAAGAACTGGCCTTTCTGATAGGCGAACCCAGCGAGGCAACTCTCGACGATGTCTCCGAGTCAGACCCAGAGGCTGTTCAACCTCCTACCGAGGACAATACGAACGGCCTCGGCCAGAAGCTCGATGCAACACCAATATCCCAGACAGAGCCTGAAAACCAAGAATCTGGAGGCCCCAAGAAGAAGAGAAACAGACATAAAGAAAGATTGGCTAGGAGGGCTGCCGAGCAAGAGACTGCTGCAATTGCTGCTGAGGAGGAAGCAGCTAACATGGTGGATCACAAGAAAATTGAAAAGGCGTATATGCTCAAGGAGTTCAAGGCAAACTCGCTGGTGGAGCAGGACATACGACCAGATGGTCATTGCTTGTTCTCTGCTGTGGCAGACCAGTTGCAGCAGCGGGGAATACCGCTGAACTCCGATGCCACGGCGACACGACAAGGAGTCCTACCCTACAAAGCTGTCCGCCACGTGGCCGCCTCGTACATGGAAAAGCACTCAGACGATTTCGCCCCATTTCTTGAGGAGCCGTTGGACCAGTACATTAAAAAGATACGGGACACCGCCGAATGGGGAGGACAGTTGGAGCTACAGGCCCTCGCCCGCGCCTATAAGGTCGAGATATCAGTAGTCCAAGAGAGTCACACACACCTCATTGAACCAGGCACGGGCGGAGACACAGCCTCGAAACCGGACAGAATATGGTTGGCCTACTACCTCCACGGATATGGCCTAGGCGAGCACTACAATTCCTTGAGAAAACAACCATGAGAGCACATGAGCGGTAATTTGTCGTGGTGGCATCAACATCGACTATCCTCGAGCTTTTTCTTGTCTTCTAGAACTACGAGTTATTGTGGCTCCAAACTGAGATCCTATCGGTCACATTGGACTCCTCATCATATCCAACCTTATGGGTGCGTTTCGGGGTAAAATGCTTTAGCCTAACCAGTCTGTCTGGAGACTCGGGTCCAAGATTCTTGACATCGACAGCATGCTCCTTGCCGTACGGGATCCTCTCTCCCGGTCGTGCCAAGAGGGACTCGTACACAATGGATGGCAGAGCGAGAGGTGTCGATTGGACAGAAGTGGATTTGCGGGTAGGGAACTCGAGGCAAACCAGCTTTCCGGTGGGTGCCAGGTTGCGCTTCATTGCTTTAGACCACTTGGGCCTCATTTCAAAGTAAATGGCGCACAGGAACTACACGCGAGGGTTACCACCGGTACTACTAGCTGAATGAAGAATGGCAACTGGGTGGAGGAGGCTTACGGTGTAGTCGAAGATGAGGTCAAACGGACCAATGTCGCTGAAATCGTAGGAAAAATAGTCTCCCGTGAGCCAAGTGACCTTACCTTGTTTCGTTCCCTTAGTCGAGTACACGTCCAGGCCCTTATTCTTCTCCTCGTTCTCTCTAGATGCTTTGGAAGAGGTGGCGCTGTGATCGAGTCCATATGCATCAAACCCGAAGGAGGCAAGAAGGAGGACGTCATGCCCACGACCTGCTCCTGGCACAAGAGCCCTCTTCCCCTCGAAAGGAGGAGAGAACACCTCCGGGAATTCGAGCAGAAGGTCATTCAAAGCCATGCTCGGCCCTCCTCTGTCCCAGGGTGTCTTGCCATCCTTCCAAAGCACGTCCCACTGCGTCGCGTATTCTTCTGGGCTCTTAGAACTGGTGAAGAGGGGTTGCACTTCGGCAGGTCGGGGGTTCCCGCCAAAAAGTTCTGGCTGTGCCGAGCCATCAGCAGAATCGGTGGCCATGACGGTTGCCTCAGCTCGGGGTTAGTAGCGGCAACCCGAATAGCTAGCTGAGCGGGTTTACTCGTGGGATGCGGGGCTCTGTCTAAAGATGGGGGGGTCGAGAAACGGCTTAACACCGAGGGATCTGCTAGATGAGAATAAGCTCTGAAGCATGAGCTCGTAGGTCGTTGATCATTTGGAGACAAATGGTTAAGAGCTAATATCCAAGAATACGTCCTTATATACTCGATATATTGGTTGATTTGGTGATCACAACGCACTTCGTCTGTACGCCGGGGTTGCCTCTCTGTATCCGTAATGCGAGCTACTTGATGAACGCCGACCTCCAGGTGCCCATCGGGCACTTTTGGGGACCACAAAGTCATTGAGGTCTCAGATAGTACGTAAACTCTCCGAAATGTTGAAGCCAGTCACGATGACAAGCCAGAGTGCCAGTTACTTTGCAAAGACATCTGTCCCGATAAGCCTGTTGTGCGTACCTTCCCTATTTCGGCGGTATCTCGACAAAATGTCACTATCTGAAATGGAAGGAACGACCTTTTAGATTGGGCTTAGTTATTCCTCTAGCTAGTTCCAGCAAAAAATTCAACCTCGCTCGAATCCACCACCTACCACTGCAGACAATGCCAACTCGACTCTATCAGCATCTCCGGGCTCATTCACCCTGCCCCGCGACGACCACCAACAGCTGTGTGATGCACGTCGTGCAGCAGCCTGCCTACCACCTCCGGCACATCCACCATTGCGAGGATTGTGTGCATTCCAATTTTTGATAGAGCTCCGAGAACACCATAAGGCTTTCGAGGTTCTACCTTGGTTCTTTCGTAGCAGTAGAGGCTAGGGCTGCTGATGACCGCAGAGAACCGAACCGGTACGCCAGCTGAGGCCTTTCTTGCGACCCAGCCGTGGGGTACCTCTTACGCAATGCCACCGTGCTTTTAAGAGTTCCGACTCCCTGCGAGAAGAGACAAAGTTGACGTCAAACTTGGAGCATACTTGATGCCGGAGTTGTGCAACGTTTTTTATAGGGGACCGTGGCTCTTCTTCGTCCTGGTGGATTTGGTTTCCGCTTCGTGAGAGAGAAGAGAGGTGTGTCATCTGGCCGGTTAGTGCTTACGGCCCCGGCCCTTTCATTGTGGGCCTGGCTGACCGTACTTGGGAACAAAACTGCTGAGCTAGTCCGGCGGCGCTTCTCACTGACTATTTCATGTGAGAAACCTCGAGCTGATACAAAACCATGTACGGTCCTGTGTCGTTCGGTAGGCCGCGTTATAGCAACTGTGAATAGCATCGCAGGCGCTTCGAGAGCGCCGACAATGGGAGGCCTAGGACAACATGACAAGTCGCCAGAGATCTGAATCGAGGAGTCTCCACGATGGCGCGCGCTTGGCGGGAGATGGCCCAGTAATCGACCGCGGCAGGGGTGGCGAAACAAGACGGCCCAGTGAGTTCTGCTTTTCTTTCTTTCGGTTCGGCAATACCTGAAAGCGACGGGCATACGTATGTAGTGTACATGGCTCAAACAGTCTTTTGCCCGCCAGGATTTACAAGGAGATCCTCTTGCAGGAGGAGCGCTTTCACCCAGTCGCTGGCCGATCCACACAGCAAGCTGCTGTTCGGGCGGTGCAGACGCATGTCCGATTATTCAACTACACGTCTCATCGACGCCTAGCCATAGTGGCTTACCTGGCTGCGCGGCTTCAACTCTATGCACAACGGGAGAGACACCGAGCCAGGTAGAGCTCGCAGAAGATCTACAAGTCCGGCGGGGATTAGGTCGTTGATTTCCTATAATCGATCCCAAGTTCCCGTCCCCGTTTGCAGTAACCTCAATGGTATGCGGTACACCCGGTACACTGTCCCCACACGCCAGTCCATGAGTCCACGAGTCCGCGATGCCTCCATGCGCTAGGCCATCCGCAGGGCTCATCAACTGGGGTACTTTGGATGGTTGATGAAGCTTGGAGCCTATGGAAGAGTTTCAACTGGACAACGCTGCGGTGGTGCTGAAGGCCGAGATGTGTAATATACTACCGTTGGTATATATACACACTTCATCCCACCATCCGCTAACGACCAACTACTCAGTTCGTCCCCCTTGATTGAATGTTTTGTATGGGCACTAGTGTGCAAGATCTGCTTTGACGAGAACCTCAACTTCTTTTCCCCCTTTACTGTTCATAGGACACGGCCAAGCCCAAGCTCAAGAGAAAAGGGCCTTTGTCTCTGGTGGTCATTTTATCTTGAACCGACTGCTCACAAGCCAATTTTGGTCTTTGCCAGCAAGATCCCCTCCTGGTGCCATTACTAGATGCCCACGATCAGCATCATATCCGGTCACGACTCGATCAATTTTGCCACATAACAACATACCATTCTTCCACCTCTTTAAGAGCTTATCCGAGACCCTTAGGTCCTAGTTTTCAACTATTGTTCGATAATCTCGTACTTTCTATCGCATTTATATTTATTTCTCCTGCCTGCCATACCATCTATTCCACATCCATATCCCACTTTGAGCTTGCTCAACATATTTGCAACATTCCCGCCGACTCCCATTCCATCCTCATCCGTATTTGCCACCAGGATAGAGTCCAAAATGCCACGCTCCAGATCATCCTCGGGGGTATGCAATCATAATACTGGGTTTCCCGAGCAGTTTGTTGGCAGTATGTCTTACCCTTACATGCCATTGGTATTACATGAACTGGTCAATACTAATGCTCTGTTTAGCGACTCACCGGCATCCCGAAGCCCGCGTTCTCTCAATTCCCTGGGAGCCTAAGGAAGTGGATATGGTACGCCGTGCCCGGCAAGTGAGCTTGATGCGCCATCGGGAACGTCAGGCACGCCAATTCGCTCTCGACGAGGAAGAGGATGACGAGGACGATTATCACTCGCACTCTCCCATCACACCCAGAAAAAGGACAACGTTCCCAGCATCGAGGAACCCGTCCAACTATCTCTCGCCAATGGCAGGTGTTTCAGCTATGCCTGGAGGTGGCGGTCACGGGCCCGGAAGCGCCGCGGGAAGCTCAAGCCCCACCGGCTCCTGCTATACTGGCGAGGAGATGGGACGACCCATAACTACTAACGAGAAGAACCCCGAGTTGAGCATGGAGCATCAGATCGGAGCCGCGATAGCACAGTCCCTCTCTCACAGCCCCACGTCTACCGAAGGCTTCGCCTACCACAACTGGCCTCCCAGCCCACAGGCCCCTCTCCCATCTGTGGAGAGGAGCGCCGGTGGCTGGGGCTCCTGGTCGTCCAAGTTCGGTGGAGGGAAGAAGTCAAATGAAGGTGGTGATAAACAGCGAAGCAGGACGAACTCCTTCCGGAGCTAGAGATCTGCCAGCATGACTGTCAGAAAGGATAGGCTAAAGGAACTTTAGGGAAACGTAGCTGATGAAAACACCGGCAGGAATGGTGTTGAGCCACTCGCTAACGACTTATGTATGATGCTTGTTATTCGCTTCTCTAATTAATGGTTTATCCGTTGTTTTATTTGTACCACTGCGGCTTCTTCGAGGACTCATCCGTCACTTTCCTCACGGCGTGGAGTTTCCGGCTGCTTTTTATTTCCTTTCCCCGTCTATCACTACCGCGCATCATTACTTGCGCAAGCATATAAACACACACACACACACTAGAGGGCTAATGCCGGCAACGGCAAATTGAAACGGCATAACCACGGACGGTATTCTGGCTTTATATTCCATCATATACTTCTCTTTTGTTCTTGTTTCTATTGCATCTTCAGGATTAACACTGGCAACCGCGCACGGGGTTCCGGCAGTTGACGCGTGTGCGGCCGAAGGAAACCACCTACATATCTAGAGGAGCTGGGAGGGTTTTGTGGAGCAGAATGAGGATTGGAGGATGTATACAGCCGGGTCCGGGAAATAGGTGATTTGGTTTTCGCACCATGGAAACGAAAGGGAGGTGGAGAGGTTGGATGCTGGGATAAACACTGTTTGTACGAATACACCGTGTGTACCTTTGCTGTCTTGCAATGGATAGGAGCGCTACTCTCGCTACTGCATTTATTTCGCAACCACGTCGAAATACTTACCGCCGCAAAAATGAGAGATACCAACTGAACAATTCATACGGTTCACGCCTGCGCAAATGTCGATACATACGACAAGCTGTGGTTTGGACAAGTGAAATGAGAAGAAAAAAATTGTGTTGCATTATGTATGGTTGAATCTAGACTGAAATGAAAAATATCATAGCAGTCTGCACCAGTGTTTTTTTTGTCCCATCTCCTCCCCGTGCCCGGACTCATATCCATCGCCAAGCCAATGCCATCTCCGCAGCCCCATATGCCTTGGTCGCGCTAGCGAGAGGGGCTGTTTCTCTCCTCCGAATCCCCATCTAGCTACCCCTATAAGTAGTATAGCTATACGGGCTCAGCAGCAGAGGAACATGGTACCTTTGGCGGGGCATTACGGTGAAAGTGACGCTGACTTCGGGGAAAAACGTTTTTTCGACGCCGCCGAAGTAGCCGGCTGTGTCGAACCGCAGGGTCCATGTTTGCGGCGTGGAAGGGCCGCCTTCTGCGCCCTCGTGGCTTCCGTCGGGGGAGGGGGATGAAGAAGCTTGCCCCAGGACGTCTTCGAGAGTGTATACCGGGATGTCTCCGGAGGAAGTCGCGCTGCTGTAGGGGAGCCAGACTTTCACGCGGCCGTCGGAGTCGGTGGTGGATTCGAACGTGTGGGTCACGGGCGGGGGAGGAGGGTTTCCTGTTGCTGTGAGGGGTGGGGCGTTGACGGCGACGGCGGACGAGGAGGAGGAGGATGGGGGCGGTGGGAATGGAGGGGCAACGGGCCCGGAGAGGGTGATTCGGAGGCCTTTTGCCGGAATGCCGGCCGATGTGTCCAGGACATGGCAGGTTATGCGGTCCTTGTTTTCTGTGGACATGGTTACGGTGGTGTTATTTTGGTGGTTATTTTGGTGGTTATTCTGGAGGTTTGAATATCGGGCTGGCTGGTTTGGTGGGGGGAGGTTGCGGGTATGGATTGATGATTCGGCAGGATAGTCCTCTGCTACGTATCGGTGGGATTTTGGGGTAGAAGCGCAGTCTGTTAGAGGTGGTGGGGTGGGAAAAAGAGCAGATCTTATTAGCTTTGTATGTCCCAGCTCCGAAGGACTTCGGCGTTGAGGTGGTGGTGAGGTAGAGCAGAGCTGAGGCTGAGCTCTCTACTTTCTGCTTTCGGGACTCGCCGCATCCCAGTCGAAAGCATCCGACAGCGGGGTTAAAGAAACAAAGCTCCAGCAGCACTGTTTTTGACTTACCTATAATTTTCTCACTAGCAACTAAAAAAGTCAGTGGGTAAGAGGTTTAAAAATCCTTCACTCTTTGGTTTGTCTGGTTGCTCTCTTTCGCGAGGCGAGCTTCGTAGCGAGGCTCGCGATTTACTTGCGTCTCTCGCTTCTTTTGGCGGATGTAGTAGGGTAAGACTCACGATCACATCGGGTGTTCTTGTCAGTAAGGAAGCTCTGTGGGCCTGTGGCGGTTGGAGCAATGCACCCGACCAAAAAAGTATTAATTACATCACGTTTCCTTGCCCCGCAGGTGGTGGGAAAAAGAAGGCGTCAATCGGCGTCCCACCTTCTCAGGCACCAAAAAGGTTTAAGGTTAAGATTTTCTTTTCTAGGCATCGGCCTTTGTGACACTCACAACGGCACGCAAGGCAGCAACAGCATCCATGCATCATGCTCCTTTGTCGTATATCCGTTATTCCTTCGAGAAATGCCGATATTAGCGAGGGACACTGACGGCTGGTTGCCTGGTGGCTCTGGGTATATCTCTTGCTCCGTTAACAAAACGGACAGGATTTACAATCCGGGTCGTACCACTACAAGTGACAAACATATATAATATCGAGTGGAGAAGCATAAAAGCTATACAATCGAGCGACGAGACAACAGACTTGCACTTGGTTCGAAGAATATGCTGTTGGGGTAAGTTGAAGTGAAAGAGGATGCAAAGTGCAATGTTGTGAATATATTCATAGTAAATCATGCATCCAAATGTCAGAAAAAAAGGCATAGTAAAGCAAATGGGTAGATGGTGTGATATGACCTGCCCGGATATGTAAATTTCGACGCAAATATCAAATACAAAATCATTCCCATGATAAAAGCTAGCACTCCGGCATCAAAACCCTGGGTGTCAACAGGGAGTATGACAAGGCAGTCCAGATGCATGTCCATTATATAAATCCCTTTCCTGCAATAATATCCAAAATTCCCAACTCCGTTCCGTCACGAGGCCGTATCCAACAGCGTACTTTATGACGGTTTGGGTCCGCTGGGGTAAAAGTTGTCGATGTGACTACAGTAGGTGTGGAGTGGAAGGAATGTGAGGACACCCGCTAGCGTGTATCATCCGGGGTAGTTGAAGTGGATGATCCGTCCCACAAATGGCCCCATCCGTGTCCTGCCATTTGGCTAGCTGCACCTTAAACGATTCCTCCACTCTTTGCTATTCCACCTCCGCCGCTCTTCCATGTCCTGAAGGTGAAGAAGAGACTGAGAGCAGCACTAACAAAGAGGACGTAGAAGAACACGTCGTCTGCCTGGAACATCCTGCACTTTCCTTCAATCGCACTTCTTGTCTCATCCGAGTCGTACGTCATGTCGGTGTACGGAAACAACGCAATCCAGTCGTCCGAGATCTTGGTTTTGCCCTCCGCAACTTTGTGGCAGTCGACGACTCCGAGCTTGGCCGATATGATGATGGCACCGATGAGGGAGAAGATGGTGCCGGCACCGTCGAGTGGAAGCTGTATCATGGGTTTCGCGAGGGACTGGATTCTTCGGCTGAGTAGTCCGTAGACGGCCGAAAACCAGTTGACGATGGCGCAAAACATAAGGAAGTTTTGGGCGGCGTAGACCGAGCCCGGTACATCGATCCCGACGTAACCCCGAGTGTTCTTGATGAGGGCAGCTGTGAGGCCTGTCACCACGCCGGTGAAGACAAGCTGGGCCAGCCTTACGGCTGTAACGAGTACGTATGAATCTTCCATGTCGAGTTTTGGTACAACACCCATTCTCTAGGGAAAAGCCCCTTCCGGAGGACAAGCCGCGAGGGACAACAGACAGCTTTATACTTTTCGACTGGTCCCTTCCCTTTCTGATGCGCTCAGGCCGCCACTCCTGGCTCCAAAGGACAATATGGGGACAAAAGATCCTTCCTGCTGCTACGGTCCCTTCCGGTGGCCTTGCCGCCTTGTTCAAGCGTGGTACGACCGGGATTATTAAAAGTGAGGCACGGAAACTGGCACGGAACGGTACATCGGTGTGGACTAGCTAGCAAGTCACTCGTAATTGCTCGTTAGGAAACGCACGAGAGACGGATACCTGACGGGCGATATGTGCCTGAAACCTAGTGACAAGTGAGGCGGAGAGCTGCCTGAACTGTGATTATTTGCTCAATTAGAAGCTGCCCATACAAGGTATAGAGTCCAGTGGGATTCGGGGCATGGGGGCGAGACCCACACTATGTGACTGCTGTGCTAGCAGCGGTCGAAGGTTCGTTTGACTAACAGAATCCTTCTTACTGCACCCAGCCCCAAATTCCGGGGGTTGAACCTTGGAATTGAATTCTCGACGCAGGTATCCAAGCTCGTTAGCTCACCCTGAAGATATGAGTAGGTTTGACCCCGAAACCTCTGACGGACGAAGGAACGGATCCAACGAATTTGATAACTCAGCCCACCGTGTAAGGAGGGGGCGGGAGTCGAACCGTGACAAGGATCGTGGCTTGGTCGTCTGATTCCCCCGAGATGATATCCGTTCTATATTGGAGGTGGGGATTGAAGGCTGAGATAAGTTCACCAAGAGCCAAAAATGGCCAGGTACGACAGAGAGATGTTGAATGTATGATGCTCGGTGAGATATGTGACAAGCGGCAGAGCGAGGCAGTATAGTGAAGAGGTGGCGAACTACTCACAGCCTGGGATTCTCAGCCCGTGAAGGACGTTGAGTGGACGAATAGGGATGAGCTTTACTATGATACCAGAGTATTACGGCCAGCAACAGGTTCGCGTGTTGGTCGTATAAATACAAATGCCGCTGCGCGCAGGTCCTACTTGTGGGATGTCTGTGTCTTGTGGATAATTGCCGGAGACCGCGCCGGCGAGTAGATATCGGTGCTGGCAGTGAGTGAAGGGGGTGATATCTGAGTCGAAAGTAGCTTGGTTTTACGATGCTTGATGAAAGCAAAGACATGAGATACTCGGAAGCGGCGATGGCAATGGAGGGAAGAGGCTTGATGTAGCGTAAATACTGTGTGTATGGACGCGAGACAATCTCGATGCATATATGAGTGCAGTCTGGTGCTATTCGTTTTACCTTGTCTATATGCGGTCGAGTGCTGGTGTTGCACACAAACCACTCATGGTCCAGTAATGGCCTTGAGGCAGGGAATATATCAATGGAGGGGACGGGTTTGTCTCGATAACAACAGAGAGATACGATGTGGAGACGAGCCAGTCCGCGGGCTCCTGTCAAATGCATGTGAATCAAGCGTGACGGCGAAGGGAAGAAAAAGAAACATGGATGGCATTATTCCTGGTTCATTGGCATCAGGCCGGAGGGGTGGCAGCAGGGGCAAATAATATCATGTACATCTGCGCGGAGAGTCAACTCTTGAGACAGCATTTACGCCGTGCGGGGGGGACATGTGTATAGACGATGGTGTTGTTGCCCCGTTGATGGGACATTGGTGTGGTGGGAATGGATGGATAAGAACAGGGTCCTGTCCGCTGCATCATGATAAAACATGCTCTTGCAAAGCATTGAGCCGCCCCTATGGAGCCAACCGTGGTGGGCAGGAGGGAAAACCCACGTCACTGATAAGGCTACAGGGAAGGCACGGATATTCATAAAGCGAAGACGACCGAGGTGGTCAAATAAACTCGTGGAGAACTTGAAGCTCATCTCAATAGTCGCTTACGCGACGCTGATGTACCAAACGCACAACATTCAACTCCCCCGATGCTGCGGATTTACCTGTACGCTGTAGAAAGAGGGCTGTTCCGAAGCCACATTCACCCACGGCTTACGCACCTGTATGTATGCATCGTCCCTGCAATTCTTTCGTACAGTACAGTGCATACCCGCAGATAAGGTTCGAAGCTAAAATGTCGACATTGACATAATTCGGAACATGGTCAGCTTCGATGGTGATTTGAGATTATGTGTCAACAAAAACACTCCGGGCCAATAATAGGGCCCTCTCGCCCACTAGGCGATCGTTGGCGGGGCCACCATCAAGCCACTCCGCCAATTTGACCCGCCCACATCGACCAGTTTTCCTGCATCGCAACACTAGCGCAGACTTGCACTTGCCTATTAGTGCTTCCACAATTACTTCCTCTTGTCAAACATCAAGTGCAGCCTTCGTGAGGGTGACTCGCCAAATTCCAGCCTTCCATCAGACCAACGGAAGTCGAGAGCCAATGATTACCAAAACCCTCGACCTGTGAACGCCAAACTGGGCCTCACCACCTTTATTGCCAAAAATATCCGAGATAAATACATACTGTGTATGCAGGAATCCCGCATCCCAAGCACCTACTTCCGATGGCCTATCGGATCCGGGATCATGTCGGCCACTGCCTTGAATAACTGGTAAGCAAGATTCCGACATACAGCACATGCTCTGAGATGGAGAAGCTCCGATAGAGTTTCAATATAGCTTGCCTCGAGTACAACGAGCCCACTTCAACTTGTCCAATTGACCGACATAAGCGCTGGGCCCCCTCAGTTGTACCATTTCAGTGTTTCATTCCTCCCAGTGTTGGTTCCTGAAGTGCTGCGCCACCCCGTTCTTGCATGCAGTGCCAACAAGGCTAGGATCTGAAATCCAGGGTGGAAGAGAAGCATGAAAAAAGAGCCTTTCACGTTAAAGGTGGGAGGGAAGGCTCTAAGCCACAGTGTCTAACATCGGTAGGCTGCTTGTTACTGGCATCGGACTACCAGATATCGGTGCCCATCGTACGAACCCTTCTCATATAATTCCCATAGGCGGAGACAGAACCGACTGGTGAAATGTCTTGGGTGTAATTCGACAGCCCCTTCTAGCCATCTAGAGAAGAGAACCCATGTTCGTGGCCATATCTCCGGGCCGGAAGGTTTCTATTTCCATAATCTACCTACAGAGGGCGCGGGATTCATTCCGTCGGGTCGTAGATATGGCTATCACTCTGCGTCTCGAGCTCTCCCAGCTTGAGTTGCGTTTCCGAAACTGCAGCTGTGAGAAGGCATGAGGGTTCCAATAGGGTAGTGTTCACTACCACACCTGCTAAACTTGTCGACCCTACACATGCAAGTACTTCCGCTCTCAAGATATTTAACACGTCTTTATGGATACACACAAGCCGGCATATCCCACTGTAGGAACAACCAAGCGAACACTCCCATGTCCAATGTGGCTTCTTCCACACCACCACGTACACCGTCACAGCCCACAAAGCGTACCATCTCATCGGTATCAACCGGCGGGGACGCCGTGTTTAATGGCCCGGGAGCGCTAAGTATAATGCATCCATTGGATTCCATCAAAGACGTCTTCCCCCGCGTTTGAGGACGACCACCCTTGGCATAGGCCTACTACTGGATGATATTGCCGATATAGGTAAAGAGATTGGGATAGAATGAACTTAACGAGCCAATGGCAAGTAGGTATCGCTCACTCTTCTCAAGACTCGCGTATTACCCGCCCACTACGCTCGACACGATATCTTCAAGACCAAAAAGAAGAGCTTCAGGTCTGTGGATCTTCGCAGCCGAACGCTCTTCATTGAAGGCTTCCCAGCACAGTTTCCAACTAAAACAGTGATGGGAAGCCGTACAAAGAATAAGCCATGCTGAAACACATTTCTTCAACTTTATCTCGCGGCCACATGAAGCTCCTCATGCTTCGGGTCGCGAGCCTCCCCCGCCCACCCATCTCCTCATCCCCTGTCTTCTGGCCCGCACCGCCCCACTCTATCTATCATACGCACTCTTTAATGGATGCCCCAGAGGTGAGCGGTGGATAAAGTCGAAGAAGAAGCGAGGCGTGCTATAGTTTTCTATCACCCAGCACACGCCTACCCAAACGTGTGCGGTATGCTCCAACTAGGCGAGAGTGATGGCTATGCAAGTCCACCCCGTCCTGACCCATCCCGCGACACGAGTCTTGCCCATTCCAGGGCGGCCGGGTGCCTCTTGCGAGGCAGCCTCCTGTGATCACAGAGGCAGGTAGGGGGTGGATTCAGTATACGAATGATATCTGTGGTCGAGTATATAGTTCTCGTCTTAAGCCACTGTTGCACAGCATACAAAAGTTCCGAGTCTTTCATAGCCATAGCCCATTTCACCAGTATCTGTGCGCCAATAGCAACGATCGCTTGGGGAATTATTGTTTTCTGTACTTTATCAATATACTCCGGACTAGGCTCGATACACTTCGTTTGATGTAGTCTCATTTCCATTTTCGTTTTCACCACGGTTGCTACATACTCCAAATACTTTTTAGATCATATCACATTTCCGTCGTTCCCGTCATGACACATGCACTCACTGGGACAACGATCTACCCGCTCCTCTTCCCAGACCCGACCGCCCCCTTCCACTGCATGTTCGTCTCCGTTGACTCCATAGAGCTCATCCTCGGCCTCCACTACCCCTACGAGAATTGCCACGCCGAAGCTCCATACGGCAAGAATGCCCCTTATTGCTCTCGTCCTACGAACCACATCAAGCGCTCTCGGGTCTGGAGGCTTTTGTCCTCCCTGGCTGGGGAAGTCACTATACCTTCGCCGAGGGCACACTCCCTACTCTTTGAGCTCGCACAGGCGAGTTGCTGCGGCGTGACGGCATGGTGTCAGCCCAAAGCTATCGCGGTGCTTGGGGTGTGGGAAGAGGCCATACGGCGGGAATTTCTCAGGGTTGTGCCTTCTGCTGCTTCTCCGGGCGCGGTTGGACGAAGTAGGAATTTCCTACCTCTTAACGGATGGCCTTCGGTTCATAGACAAGGCTGGGTTGGAGAGGCCTGGGACGTGGTGGACGCCGAAGGCGCGAAGCAGGGAACACCGGGGAAAGGCGATGGGACTCGTCGCAGAGGTGGTGGCGGTTCGTTCCAAGTGTACAGAGACGCTCCGACTGCCGACACAGCAGCAGGTCCGTCGAGAACAAGGGCCAGCAGTAGCGCCACTACGGACACCGTCACGGAAATCAGGACGGCGTCGTCGTCTATGGGAGCCGCACAGCCGCGCCCGAGGCCTGCCCTCGCTGATGTCGATCCCAACGTTGTCGCTCCGTCTTCTTCGTCGCGCAACAGGCCTAATGCCGTCGTCGCAAGGGCGAACCGCCTGTCTATCGGAGACAACGGAAGAAATGATGAGAACCGCAACAGGAGACTACAAGCTTCCATCGTCGAGCTCAACGAGCGGGTTCAGGCTCTCTGCGAGGAGATCAATCGGATGCAGTCCTCTAGGGCTGCCACAGGAGCCGTCAACAGAACCACAGCTACAGCTACTGGCGACAGCGAGAGGGACCTTCCGCCCGTGAAAGAGGTATCCGAGGAAGTCGCCGATGAAGTAGCACATGATGATGACAATGATAGCGACCGCGATGAGTGGACGACAGCAGACGACAGCGAGGGAGAGGCAGCGGAACAGCAGGAGCCAGAGGTGGTTGAGATATCAGATGATGATAGTGATGTCCATGAAACGCAAACCGAAGACGTAGAAGTGGAAGCAGAAGACGAACTTCCTGGTGAAGTGATTGAGATATCAGATGACTCAGACTGGACAGGAGCCAGCAATCCAGATGATTGTAGCGACGAAGGGGATGAAGACGACGACTTGCCCCACTTCTCAGACAACGAAGCTGATAACGGCTATGACGACGTCCATTCCTTGGCCGGGAGCGACGAACTTCTCGTAAACGCCGATGTCCTCTCGGTCTTGAGCACAGAAGATCATCAGGGCGATAACTATAGTGATGGTGATGAGAACGACGGCGATGACTTTCTTTCTGTCGTCCCAGCCGCCGAGCAAGACGGAATTTCCCACAATCAAAGCCCCGACGCAGAAGAAGAAGAAAATTCATTTCTAGTGGAAGAGCTAGAGCAAGATTTGGTACAAGAATATGATCCCGTGTCCCCACCTTTCTATTCGTCGTCCTCCTCGTCGGCGTCCGATAGCGACAACGAAGAACAAATCATCACATCCTGCCCACCATCGCCAGCACTCTCATCCCACGACCTATCGATAGACGCAGAATTCTCGTCCCTTCTCCGCCTCTCAGACCTCTTCATCACCACCTCTCCACCCCGTCGCCCTTCCCCTCCCCAATCCATCCCGCAAATTCCTTCCCCCCCGCCCCGGACCCTCTCAATATACCCTCAGGAACCCCGCCACATACAACACCGCCGCCTCCTAACCCAGCAAGCCTCGTGGGCTCCCCCGAAGACCAGGCGCGAAGGCTGGATCTACGCGTACTCCCGCGCCGATCTGCCAGGCTACATCAAAATCGGGTACACCTCGCCATCGCCATCACCACCTTCTCCCGGACGCAGCAGCAGCAGCAGCAGCTCCAACCGCAACACCAACCAATCTGCTGCTGCCGCCCCCCCAAGTGTCCACCCAGTAGCCGCCCGCCTGGCCCACTGGTCCGCCCAATGCCGCGCCCCCGTCCAGGAACTCTTCCGTTACCACGTCCCCTCCTCCGCCCCCCGGATCGAAACCCTGATCCACACCACCCTTCGCGCCTACCGCCGAGAAGACAGAAACTGCGTCTGCGGACAGTGCCATAAGGAATGGTTCGAGATCCTGGAACCTCGCGCTAGGGAAGTGACCGAAGGGTGGGTAAACTGGGTAAAATCGGGCAGCGGTGGAAGCGGGGGCGACGTTTTGAGTGATATTTGGGGGAGTCCAGACGGCGGCCGCGGCGGTGGTGAGGAAGACGAGAGCGCGAATGCGAATGCAATTGCGGAACTGGGCCCTTACTCAAGGATGGGGAAACTATCCGACTTTTGGATGAACCTTGTGCTTAGAGAGAGGGGGCAGGGAGGCACCGTGGAAGACTGGTTGAGCAAGATTGGCGACATTGTGGGGATGCTTGGCCGGGGTGCTTAGTGAGTAAGTGAGCTGAGAGCAGGGGATTTGGGATGAGTTCGTCTTTGGATAGAGTGACGTTCGGGATATGAAGTATGGGTTTCGGGTGGGATATGTCGGACGACCCTTTCAAGCTCAGGTGTTTTGCTTTATGGCCTATTTCATATCATACTCTCTTTTTTTCGAGCGACATGTCTGCTCGCAGCCTTTACCCGTTTAGAGGCATCACAGATAGCCATCGTCTTCCGTCGACCCTATAGATTTCTTTTGTGCTCAAAGAAGTTTGAAGAAGAAGAGTCATGGGAATTCCAAGATGGGTATTTTGCTCCGCCGGCTCCGCTCGTCTGTCTGTCTGTGTGTAAGTAGATAAATACGTGCATTCCAGCAGTCTTCGAAGGTGATTATAAATTTCTCAACGATTCATTGCATTGTACCCCATCCCAGGCACTTCCCCAGCTGCATAACCGTCTTCTCATACACCCTTCCCACTTCAAAGGCAACATAACCGTCCTCCTCGTCCTCGTCCCACCTCCTCGGAGGCCGTCTTCCCGGCAGGCTCTGTGCTAAGCTCTGTCTTCTTCCTGGTCTTGGTACCGCACCAGCCAGGATGTCGTCTTCGGGCTCGAGATCACTATCGTCCGTGGCCGTTGACGGGCGCGGCGTCTGCATCTGCTCTATGTCTGCCTGTGCGCAAACCGTGTCGCTCGGTTTATACAGTCCATCATAGCCATCGTCATCGTACGTGGTATAGCTGTTCGCATCGGCTATATCGTCATCTTTGTCATCGTAGTTGCCGTCCACCGCAGTCGTCCCGTCATCGTCATTCTCATCCATGTCCAAGTACCCAAACAGAGGCACCACCTCCAGTCGCGTCCTCTCCACGATCCCCTTCAGCCTCACCATGTCCGTGGCGGTTAGGAAGTCCTTCGCGGGGAGAGGGACGTTTGTGTTGAGGTTCTTCCCTGCCAGCATGCTGGCGAAGCAAAAATCTAGCTTGTGGAGGTGCTGGAATGTTGGCCCTGGCGATGGCGGGAAGTCCTTGGCGTATTTGATGAATTCGTCGGCCACGCTTAGCATGTAGGGTACTTCGATGGCGGCTATGTTGAAAGCGTCAGCAACTTTTCCAACTTTCATAGGCGGCAAGGAGGTTGAGACGATAATACCCACGGGTAGCAGTGGTCCACAGAAAATTAACAATCTCGTCGAGCGAGTGACAAACTTCGTCGATACTTTGAAATGGCCTCCTCGTCGTTGCCTCACCAGCTTGTACTGCTTCGGGCCCTCCGAGCTTGCGGAGAAATCGCCGTGATACCGATGAGATCTTTGCGTCGAGCCATGTTCGGCACTGGAACTCCTTGTTTGGCGGGAGCAGTTTGGCCCGATGGTTAGGTATAGGTGTAAAGTAGAACGGCAGTTCCACCTCGGTGTATGACATCGATGGAGGAGAAGGTAGTGGTATTGGAGTCGATGACGCCGCTGCAGCGGCTATTTGCGCCGCGTGAACCATCTTGATTTTGTGGTGGTGGAGGTTTTCCTAGGCGTAGTGTCGATGATTTCTGGTGTTTTGATCAATGCCCCAGGTGGTTAAAGGATAAGGTGATCAGTGTGTAGAAGTCAGTAGCTGAAATTATTCGTTGAATCTCGATGTCACAAAATCCTAGAAATACCCAAAGTGGGGCAGAGGGGGGAGCCAGTTCGTTCGGACCATTTATACACGCAGTAAAGCAAAGTGGGGTGACGCTTCAAAGTACTAATTAAAGAGGCAAGGAGGTAGCGCTAGTTTGGAAGGAAGCAGAATACTTCAATTTACATATACTCGTGACATTAGAGAACCTAAACGGTATGTAACTGTATGGTAAAGTTTATGCACTATTGCTCGGCAATCACCAGCACAGAGGGAATCAGTAGACATTACGTCATGTGCTATCCAGTGCTAGTACCGTGACGCGCCTGACCAACGGCCGCCGGCAATGTCCGGCTTGCCACCAAGCTGACTCATCATTGCGGCCGCAGTCCCAGCCCAAGTTGAACAATTTTCTTTGCCCTGTCGAAGCGCATTCAATCAGCCTTGTCGAATATTCTACGGTAGACAATTGCTCTCACATTTCAACCTCAGCATTCCTCCCATCGCCCCAGGATATCTCTACCTTTGAGCGGAATTTCACAAGGTCATTCAACCGGGAAACCCCGAAACCATGCCACCCAAGAAGGTTCTCGTTGAGCGTTCCGGTCCTCCTAGGCCCCGTCACAACAAGGGCTACTTTCGGTCTGCCTATGAGACCATCACCTCCCCAGACAATGCCTCCATGGTCAGAGCCGTAGCAGTCTTTGGTGTGAGTCTAACTTCACTACTAGAATGTTTCTCATCCAGCGAAAGAAAGTTGCTAACAAGTAACCCCAGGCATCCGTCGCTTTCCTATCCAGCTCATGGGCCGAGGCTCTCTTGCCGCCGTGAGCTTTTCCCCTTACCATATTCCCCGTGTTAGGGATGCCAGTGTGTGTATCTCCGTTACTAAGCTCTTATTCCAGTGCATAAATCAACCTCAAGATGAAAACTTTTTCTTAACCTTGCCCGATTCGGGCCTCTAGGGAAGGGATGTACATGTAACATAAAGCACGCTAGTCTGGCTGAGGTGTTTCCTAACCGAGAAATGCATTCACTAGCTGGTTTCCTCATGAATTTTGCAAGGGATGTGCAGAATGGTGGATGGCAGAAAGACTCAATAGGCATTTAGAGGGGAAAATCTTCAATAATGTCCCAATTCCACTATGAACCAAAGCTGTCCACTTTCAGGATGACTCATCCGCTGTGACTACCTAAGGCTTTTCTCGCCAAGTCTTGCTTGTTGACCATACCGGCTACACTTGCTGGTGAAGGGGGACATTCCTGAAATGGGAACTTTGGTAGCATAGCTCACTACACAAGGCATTCTACGGCATGGTTTATTCCATAATCAAGGAATATGGGATATAGAAAGTCTGGTTTATTGAACAAATCAGCAAAGTGCCAATTTAGTGGTCATCTACATAATATCAAAGTATGTTGATAGTGTTATATCAAGGGTATCATAAAATCAGCAGAGAGACCTCGAGCGAGGCGAAAGGCATCAAGCAGCAACCATGAACTCCAGTCCCCACTAGGAAAACTAAATCATAACTAAAGGCGCGGCAGCATCCATAGTCCGAGGAGGCCAAGCCGCTGCGAACAAGATGTGAATTCCATAAACGCTCACCTCACAATGTCATCACCACGTCAAAATACGCCTCCACACTCCTATAGGATCCAGAGAGAAGGCGATGGAGGTACCGCATAAACCCGTGCAACATACAAGGACAGGAATGGAGACTGAAGCCTCTATTTCATCATTCTCCTTGCGCTCTCAACTGCTCTGACGCCATCTCGTTTCAAAAAAGAAGAAAAAAAGGAAGGAAAAACAGCTGAAAATACCAATCTCGAGCAGCTATCTGCTCCGTCTCTACACCGCGACTCAGGCCTCCCTATGCGAAATCTAAGATCTTCGTGTCTCTCTTCCTCGTGACCCACTGCCCTATCCACCTCATCCGTCCAAATACCTATTCCTCTTCCTTGTCCTCGGCCGATGGAAAAATACTTTTTCCCAAAGGAATGCGTAGCCATCCTCGGGAATCCACCTCCAGAACGCCAAAAGACGTCGACATTAAGGTAAAGAATCAGGTGCTGTAAATCGTTGTGGTTCGTGGCCGAAGGAATATAAAACAAGAGATGTAGCATAGAAAGTCGCATGCTTTTGGGTACCCTTTCCTCATGTGTCTAAACGTAACTGGCCGTGGTATGCATGTTCCGTGTGAGTCGTGGTGCGATTGCGACAAGGAGAATAGAGTAGCGTTCATGAATGAATATGAGTACAGTCCATTTTGCGTGCTGAAAACAGAATAAGAAACACGTCTTGGAGCCGATGACGCCGTTTCAAAAAGGAAAAAAGGAAAAAGAGGAAGAAAAAACACGTCGAGGAAATAGTAAGTCCGAGATTGTGGTCATGGCCTCGAGCAGGCCGACCAGGAAAGAATCCTTCCATTCTGCCTAGCTACCCCTTGAGAACATGTCGAGAGGACTGAGCAAGAACAGAGGTACATTCCTAGCCTTACTAACAAGAGACGTTGACGAGTGCGTCTCCGTCAAGCCAACAGCCTCAGAACACTGGGAAATGAGGACAGTCGCTAAGACAGGTGGATGCTGGAATGTCCAAGACACCAACAGAAAGATGAAAGCCAAACGCAGCAAAAACTGAGTGGGTAAGAACGAATGACCATCCTGCCGCTCTTTTCGTATTTCGGGAGATGCTTTGTTGGATAATCTCGGTCGGGGGTACTAATGTCTCTTCGATTCCACCATCGACGAGCCGGTTAAGCAACTGGGCCAGCGACGGGAGCGGGAGCCGCGGGGGCAACGCCGCTAGACATGTCCACATCATGAGGCATGGCACCCTCCTCGGTCTGGTTCTTGTTGGGGCACTCGCGCGAGATATGTCCAGCCTGGCCGCACTGGTAGCAAGACTTGCCGGCAGTGTTGAGAGGGCCACCGTTAGGAGCGGTACAATCGCGCGAGATGTGGCCGAGTTTGCCGCAGGCGTAGCACTTCATGGCCTGTGCCTGGCAGTCCCTGGCGAAATGGTTGGGGCCACCGCACTTATAGCAGGTAGCGGGACGGCCTCCGCCAAAGCCACCGCGTCCATACCCGTATCCACCACGGCCCATCGGTCCCCCGCGGCCCATTCCCACACCGGAAGGAGTTGGGCAAGCACGCTAGTAGCAACAGTCAATACTTCAACTTCTTCAACCACACGACAACAGACATCCACCCACAGCAAGATGGCCAGGCTGGCCGCAAGAGTAGCAGCGCTGGCTGGTGCCGGCACCACTCAGACGAAGGGTAGGGCAGTCGGCTTGGACATGGCCAAGGCCTTGGCAGTGGTAGCACTGCTTTGCCTCAGTTGTCCTCGGGAGGGGGCACTGGTTGGATTCGTGACCGGGTTGCTTGCCTAGGAGGGTGTCAGCAATAGGGGAAGAAGCGAGAGGCATTTCATCGACTCACAATTATAGCACAAGCGCTCTGCGGAAGAGCAAACTTCGGCGTAGTGGCCAACGTTACCACACTTGTAGCAAGCTCTGCGGGAAAGCGACGACATCTTGAGGAAACTGAATTTCTGTTTAGCCAGCCGAGTTAGTACATATCCACCCACCAGCACAGTGGGTTTGATATCAACATGATTTTTTCCCCCTTCGATTTGTGTGGCGACCCCCTTTTTGGACCTCAATTCCAAGGTTTTTTGACATGGCGCCATGTGCATGACAAGTGGACAAGCCGCAGACTAGTGGTACCCGCGGAAGCCATTGATGATCCAGCACACTATTAAGAACAGGCAGAGAGCCTCAAAAGTTCCAATCGACTCGGTGCTTCAGGATATTTGAAGTAAAGACCGACGTAGACGGCCCTTGGGGGCTCGGGCTACCCTCGGATAAATATATACGTATACATAGATATTCAAGGTGTCGCCCACACGGAATCGAGCGTTCAAAACAAGCCGAACCCCCCACATGCAGCATGATGCCGGCTTGTGTGACCGGGGGGATGTAATAGCCTCAGTTGCCACAAGGTCCGCCGTGTCCGCAACTAACGGAGGGAAAGGGAGAAAAATGAAGAATTGTGTCCCGAGACTGAAATACCGCAATCCTTGGCAGGTTGTGGTCAGCGGGGCACGGGTTCGGCATTCTCGAGTTTGTCCAGGAAGATGCCAAAATTGTTCCGGTGGGCAAAGGTTAACGTGTGATGTTAATACCACATGAGGCAGTACTACATGCCAGCAGGGAGAGAGGTATGTTGGCGATGAGCGTGGCGTCGCCAGCATCGCATAATACTAGGCGCCGTTTATTTCGATCCCGAAGCCTGATATGCCGTTGTGCGACCAACAATTGCGACCTCGACTGCAGAGCCTCCTTCACCTTCAAGTGATACAACTATATATCCTAGCCAGTGGTTTGCGATGGGGATAACAGACGTCGAGGGAGAGGGAGGGTGGGGGTCGGAGAGCATTCTTAACGCCGTATGCGCGCAATATTTTTGGGTTCGAGACCTCTTAGATATATGACAGTGAAAGTGGCAAAGGAAAGGTGATCGAATGAGCGGAGGCATCGAGCCTTTAGCGTCGTCGGCATTGCACGACGCCGACGCAATGTTGGTCGGGGAAGACATCGGGACAGCGGAATCGAGTATTTGGGGCGACCAAAGAGCATGGCAAGCCAGAGCGCCGACACGTGGAGAGCATAAAACCAGGTCGAAAAGGTGCGATTTGTCCATCAGGGGCAGATGGGAGAGACGGGCGCCACGATAATACGGATATGGAATGAAACCAATGGAGAGGAGAACTCGTTCGCAGAAGGGACTTACCTTAGGGGCAGACCTGCCTAGTGAAGTTTTTTCTGTCGGTATTGGAACAAATGTAAGAGAGTCGACGATGAGGTTGAAGCCACCGGAAAACTAAGTTTGCAGCAGGTGGCAGGGAGGTGTTGCGGGAGGGGTTTGGATATCGGGTTTGTAGAAGCGCAAAGCCGGAGGTGGTTGAAATGAGTGAAACTATAGAGTAGATTTAAAGGGGGGTTGTAGAAAAAATCCAAACG
The DNA here is from genome assembly GCA_022664585.2 of Zalerion maritima. Lineage (NCBI taxonomy): Eukaryota > Fungi > Ascomycota > Sordariomycetes > Lulworthiales > Lulworthiaceae > Zalerion > Zalerion maritima. Next base: position 34,983 of record JAKWBI020000235.1, on the reverse strand, counting down.
GCGAGGTAAGCAAAAGGAGGGAGTGACGAAGATAAATGGATCAGGTTGCGCCAGGGTTTGTTGGAGAGAGGGAAAGAAGCTAGAGGAAAGCTGGTAAGTATTCCGCACGGGCGAAACAAATCAGATGTGACTTTAGGGAACTTTCTTTCTTCTTTCGCACTAGTGCGACTGACACTGATATTGATGTACTAGCCAAGTACTTGTACCTTCCCTTCCCACTCCTTCGCGGCCGAAGGATGCGGATACAGCCAGAGGCAAGAGCACCCCAAGGAAGCCACAAATTCTCTTTCCACTATTTCTAATATCTCTCATGGACTTGCTTCCAGCCCACCCGAGGGAAGGGAGTAGCTTCCATATCCAGGAATATCTAGGCAGTACCAGAACACACAGCAGTCCCGGCTCCTTCAATAATGCAAGAATGCCGGTTTGGGGGAAGCCACCTCTTCTGTTATTACTGAACCACCGTTCGCCTCTCATTCCCACACCTATTTCCAAGCTGACGCCTGATGTGGTGTCTGGAGCTGAACGGTATTGATCCAGTATTGATCCAGTATTGATCCAGGCCAACTTTCCTTTCCCTCGTGGCTAAGCCTTGTTTTTCCGTTTATAAATCGACGAGTCTCATATTTACAAGTCCCTTGTCTCCCTTCGTTTTCTGTAGTTAGCGACCCTTATTATTCCAGATCCCTCCTAAGCCTATATCAAGTAAGGTCTCCTGTTCCTTCATCAACCAGAGCCAGAAATGCGATATACTTCCCAGACCTTGAAATATTGAGAGAGAGTTTGGACACGGCGTCCGTCCAGGCGGGCGTTGTAACAAATAAGTGGCAAAGCCTCAGTTCTTCGCTATTGTGGGCCCGCTCAGCGAGCATCCCTTGGTGGCAGTTCGATATTTGCCAACAACACTGCGACGCAGAGGAGAGTTATGGGTGTCTCGGGGTGCATTTGACTGCTCGTACATACGGACGTACAGTACACTAGGCCGGATCCTATTTCCCTCATGCCATGACCCATAGGCGTCAACTGTGTGGGAACCTCCTAAGTACCGAACTATGCCGGATTAGCCATCCCCCACACCCCATTGCTGACTCCCACACCTCTGGTCTGTTTTTTCTTGACCACGAATTCCAAACTGAACACATTGCCGTCTTGCACTTGCAGTAGCGGAGCAGGGGGTACTAAAATTTTCCTGTCACTTTGTCAAGTCTCCGGTCCGGCCCAGAAGTAATTAAATAAAAACTGCGTAGCTGTGCGAGTTGAGTTGGCTTACACCCATGGTGCTTGGCTGGTCGTCGCCAGTCATGTAAAAGAAGAACCATTGCCTTTGATTCCGACTGCGAAGAACGCCCGACCACTTCAACGTTCAGGGTCCTCTGTCGCCAAGTCCCAGCCCTCGAGAAAGTCTGAAGATGGCTGGTCTGGTATTAAGACTTGACACTATCGGTAGGGGGTTCTAGTCATTTTCGGGAAATTCTTCTACCCCTCCCCCTCTCCCTCTCCTCCCTCTAGTCCCTATCACCCGCTACTCGCTTTTTTATTGATGACGCGCTGGGTACTATTGGAGCGTGTGAGTGTTTAATTCTTATCATACGTACCCAACGAAAAGGAACCAAAAAATACCCTATCCAGGCTCGCTAATTAACCCGAGGTTTGTGACACTGATCCTCTAGTCCTATCATCCTGCTGCATGAACGATGTATTATCCACTTGGGCGAAGTCGAAATCCCGTAACAACGTCACCACCCAAAGGAGAACCAAGTTCCCGATTTTGTCCTTTGAAAATATGTCCGAGCTCGGCCCCCTGTACTTCAAAGGCCTGTCCGTATTGTGCGGAGCCCCTTGCCTCGAGGTCGGATATCCTGATTAGGGTTTCCTTCCTTTCCCCTAGCAGTCTCGGATGCAGACATCACCACTGCGCACACTAACATGAGGCACGCAAATTGGCCGCGGCTATCGCGTGCATATCATTGCTGGTCGCCCTGACCAGACTTGCGTTCTTCTTCCGCTTTCAATCTAGCCGAGGCTGGTGTGGCTTGCTGTTTGTCTAGAATCTATTGATGGACAAAGTGTACCTTTTTGATACATACATGCCATCCCCTGATGAGAAGCCAGCAACCCCGCTAGATCTCGATTGTGGAACGTGCAAGGTGAGGAAAAGGAGCAGGAATAAAATAATGATACATCGCTTGATTGGCCGGTTCTAACGCTCGCCCCCCAGCCAGTAGTATTCCATGTCTCAGCGTGCCGAGACAATAAACAAGGATCGAGACGCAAAAGTGCTTTCCATACATTAACGTCTAGCCATTAAGCAGTGTCTGGTAATGGCCAGCCGCATGATACTCGAGCGGAGACACCCGGAACAAGAGATGGGCATTGCTCCTGGAATGGCTTGTATATTAACGCCACTTGAATCCTAGCAATGGATCTGGGGCATATCACCAGATTTCGATGTCGTAAACCTCTAGCGCTCCATAGGGCACGATGGCCTGGAAGCCACCATCCTATGATTCCTAGCGATAGTAAGTGTGACATTATTTTTCGTCGCCCAGAGAGCCGAGCTGCGCACCATATACGCGAATTTCCCCACTGTGCCGTGTGGTTGTTCCAAAAATACGCACATTTCTCTGCAAACTGATCCGAGGAAGCCGATCTATTGTGAAACAGACGTTCGTCATCTGAGGAGGAGCGGCGGCGTTTCTTTTATTACTGATGAATCTCCGCCAGGTCGGCGCCGTAGCTACTAAACCCACTCATCTGACGAACATGTTGTTTGCGGAAGACATTAAACTGATGGGACGAGGATACTACCCATTCTTGTAAGTTGATCTTTGGTGGTGGTCACTAATGTATCCACTTGAAGACCTACACGGCTAAGGCTCTTGAACAGTCAACGCCACTAGCACATGTGTGTCGAGCCAATAAGTAGAATAACGTCTTCGCTTCCGGTATGTTGGGACCACCAACGGCATCTGTGTGATCTGTGGGCTGTCAACCCCAGATTAATGGTTCATGTCTGTCATTTTAAGCTCTCTGTGTGTGTTCCTGTGTGGCATTTGCGTGGACCGTTGACGTTGAACCGGCTCCCGGGCTGTTGGGTATGTGGGTGGAACAACCTTTGTGGTCAGAGTAATGCCTGGATGGCCAATCCCAGGGTATCCAGGTCCTACAAAGTCATAATGTTGGTACTGACAGACTGATGTAGGTTATAGTTCAAGGTGACTTGAATGAGTCATTTGCACGTGAACGAGCCATACAAGTTCAAGTTGTTGCCTTCCCCGCTCCCAAGTGGGTGACAAAATAACTGGGAAACTGTTGCTTGTGTACAATCCTTCAGCTGGTGTTGTACTTCCAGTGATGCTTCCGGTGGAACTTGCGGTGACGCTGCTGATTTGTAACACAAACAAAAACGACCCTGCAGTTTCAGCCCCGTACAACTATCAACCCTAAGACAATGATTATATACTAAAGGCACATACAATAACAACATTCCCCATACTACGTGTTTGCTCTGGCGAATATACAAGAATATTAACCCGTATGCCTCGTCACCCGCCCATATACAAAATAAAAATCAACCAATAACAACTCTTTTCTTTCAAAAAACTTCATACAAGAAATTGCGTCGTGTAATTTCTGTGGTCTAGAAAAAAGGAAGAGAGCCTGAGGATGGGGTTCTTTAATTCCATGGTTTATTGCCACATTCTGTTGCCCGGCGCTTGGCAAAACAAAACGCCGCTCTTGATACACCTTTTGCTACTAGCAAGATCTTAGCTTTTGCCTAGCTCAAGTCTATCTCTCTCTCTCTCTATATATATATATATATATAAGTAACGAGAAGGTTTCGTCATTAGCTCCTAGATAACTACAAAAACCTATAGACGGGGCCAGAACCAGAAAACCGAGTGTTTACCAGTACCCACCCAACAATGACGAATGCTTGAGCGCAAGTTCACTCCATTACTACTACTCAACTAAAGAGACTATTAAGAACACTTAGTTATTAATGTGTCACGATGTAAGGTGCTAGCTCACCAGTCTCTTCGATATATGATGCATAGACCGGGTTTCAAAGCACAAATACTACAGACTGTCCACTTTCTCATTCCATCGTAGCATGGCTCATCTGTCGTAACCCAAGAAAATGCCCTCCTCTAATCATCAACTACGGACCAGATGCAAGGATATGGAAAACCAAAATAAAACCTTGGAAATGCTAGCAACCAACTCGCTTTTGAAAAGGTAGCGGGAAAATGACAAAAATAATGGAGGGTCGCCACTAGAGATATGGCCAATGCAACTGAAAACAGAAATTCCAAATGCCAGCAACTCCTTCGCAACAAAGCAATCTAGTGCTCGGGCTTCACACTTATTTATACAGCTGGAAACGAGATATCCACCCCCTAGCGATTCTGTACTTATGGTTAATCGGACTTGGCGTCTACAAAGCGGGGGATTGCCCTCGGTTACCAGCCTCGGATGGGTGTGGAGGGAGCGGAACGTCTGTAGTTGGTGCCATGGATCTAGGCCTTGCATCGACAACGTAGTTGATACCATCATCAGAAATATACGACGGTGGTCTTGGACTGGGGCTACGTTCATCGCTACTGCTGCCACCACTGCTGCTGCTACCGGCGCCGCCACTGCGAGAAGTAGAAGTAGAAGAATCTCCAGATTCTCCCTCCTCATTACGTTGCCAGTATATACGGTTAGGATCGACGCGCTAGGGAAGAGATTAGTTATACTGCTACACAATTAAGACCTTCACTGTCAATGTTGTCAAGACTTACCACACTCTCCCTCCAAAGGCCGTATGCCGGGGGTTTAACGTTCATTGTCTCGTTGTCGATACCTGCTGCTTCCTCATCCCTCGCTAGTACCACCCTAATCGGTCTTCTAGGAATCGCATATCCGCCTGGGGCGACAAAATGACTCATTTGATTTCTCTCAGTTTGCTCTTCTGTCCGTGGTTTGACAACATAGAGACAAAGGCGAATGAGAGCGTGACAGAATATGATAGTCGTAAAAAGAATAATTAAAATAATGAGAATGGCGAATTGGGATGATGCGATTTGATGGGTAAGCGTTAGCGCGAGATCTATTGAACGTGTTAGTGTTTCTCGACATGGGATCTGGCACATCGAGGTGTGAAAACGCACAAACTGTAAGCATGAGCACCAAAAACACGCCAGACACGAAGCATGTGAGTATCTGGTTTCTGATTCTTTGAGATTTTATCCAAGGGAAACAAAATAGAAAGTGTTTCGGTGACCTTGGACCAGCCACCCCCTGCACAGGCTGCCCATCTGTGGAAGTGGTTGTGTAGTGGTTCTGCTGCCTCCTCTGGCGACTCCTGTGTCTCTGGAATCTTGACCAGCGCCCTTCTGTTGCCTCTTCTTCACGAGGTAGATCAAGTTGTGATTCCTGGGCCACACGTCTTTCACCTGGCTCAACTCCTTCGAATCGAATCGTACGGCGGCGCTCGGCTTGGACCGCAGGGGTGGGACGAGCAATCACGGGGTCTTCAATGACTTCATGAACTGGGTAAGGTGGTGCATCTGAAAGCCTGGATAATCTACTTTGAGATCTCGGGGCAACATCAGGAACAGAAGCCGACGTGAATGCCGTTGAAGCAGTTGTTTGTATGGTGGGTGAGCGCAAGTGAGCGGAAAATGTCGAGTTACGGCCATCGTGGAGTGTCGAGGTTGGTGATCGCAGCCCATCCGTACTCGTAGGGCTCGATAGGTGAGGAAGGTCAAGACGCGAGGACGAGAAGTTTGAGAGAGTTAGGGTGTATCTGTTTGTTGGTGTCTTCGGAGAGTTGATTTCAGGATGCTCTATCATCTCTGGACTAGAATCCGACTGTTGACCGGCGGCAGCATTTGCTCTTCCGCGAAGCAGAGACGGTAATGTCGGCCTGGATATGGAGAAGCGTCGAGTTCGAGTGTTCGTATGTGGGCTCCTTGTCGATTGTTCTTCCAGCTGAGGAGTACTTTGTGTCTCTATGTCTGGGGACGGTGACTGCGACTCAACAGCATCCGTCGGTGGCGATGACTGGCCCCTTCCAAGCAAGTCCCGTCTGAAGAAATCCATTTTTCATCCACTCCCACACAGCTCAAATTTTGATATCGAAACTTGGAATACTGAGAGCTAGTCAAGATCCTAGGTAGTTTTAAACTCGGTCGATACTATTGCCAGAAACTTATAAACATTCTCGAGCCCCGGGAATCGCAAAAGATAAACGAGGCCGCTCGAAAATGTTATCAGAATGGGAATAAAGAGTGTTCGAAATAGTGGTGTATATAGCTCGATTCCTATCCCAATAGACGTGTACCTATTCTAAAATGTAGACGGAAGAGATAGGTAGAAGCGTGAGCTTTTGCGAAAAGTTCGTCATCGATCGCACTTGTGCTACCGGGTTCAGGTTCTTGTTGTCTCCTTTTAAACGTCGAGTTGAAAACGGGATTTCTGCTTTCCAACAAACTTTGAAAAATGTGGAAAGAAGTCGTCAAGTCGTCAAAATGGACTGGTAGGGTACACGCAAAAGTGGCGTGCGTGTCTTAGGTACGGTGTGTTGGAATGCGTGTCGAGGACAAAGACGGTTGGACGACAGCTAAACTTGCTATGCGAAGGACGAAAAATAATTATATCCACTCGTGTCACTTTCCGTCACTGTTCAACAGCATGAAGTGGCCGAATAGCGGAGTACACGGGAAGAAAAAGACGGAAAGGAGTAGGCAAAAGAAGCGAAAGTAATTATGGATGGCCAGCTGAGGTGTGAACTCAAAAGAAAAACATCTAATCAAGGGACAAAAACTCAATTGGACAGCAAAAAACAAGAAGTGTAATGGGGTGAAAGAAAGTCAGAAGCGAAAGGATATGATGAGGAAAGAAGAGAAAAGAAGGAGGATGGATGGATGTAGCAAGAGAAGGTGAGAAGAGACAGCTGGGGTTACAAACGCCCGCCATGATAGAAATGTGTGGGTGGCAGAGCAAGACCGGGAAGCCAAGAACCAGCAAGGTGGTGTTAAATGTTTCGAAGACGCACCTTCCACTTCTTTTGGATCAACGATGGCAGGTGCAAAGAAAAGCATGGACTTTCTTCCTAGTGGCGAGCTCGGATGGATTGGAGGGTATGATAACTGTGAACGACTTCAGATTATAGGCAGCCTCGGCCTAAAACACCACAACAGCGAGGGATATCTGAACCTGGAAGAGGTTGATACACATCATCACCAACATTGGCAAATGTTCAAACCGAGATGTCTTGTTTCTCCTGTCCCATTACGATATCCGGTATTCGCAAAATTCCGGCAGGTTTGGGGAGGGATGTAGCGTCAGTCTGTGACACGGAGGGACTGATGCAGGGGTTGTCCGATTTTGGCATCCCCGTCAATTGTGTTTCACATTGGGCGCCAAGGGGTTCCTGCGCATGCTGTCCTTGGCATCAAACCACCAGTGCTCCTCTGCTCTCATCATGGCACCAACGGGGGTTTGGAAGTCCGAATTCCTGCAGCCCACAGATGTAGAGCTCCCTTCTCCGAAATCCCTTTAAATGCGGGTACGCGCCAGCTGTTTTGGAGCGCAAGTGTGTGGTGGGGAGCAATGTAGCTATCCGCTTGCAGCGAATACAGACTCCCGAGTATTGAGCAGACAGATAGAAAACTGGATCAAGACTCCCGAAGCCACGGCTTGAGAACGTACACAGGTAGGTGCAATTGCCGCCATCAATCCCGATTTGGTGGTTGGAAAGTTCGTTCAAAATAGTTTCTCTCAGTGCTGTTTGAATGCATATGCTGTTGACGTTTGCCTCTTCTAGTCTCAAAACTTCCCAGAGCAGCGATATCCTTAGCACTGACAGCCCAGAATAAAAACATTGAATAACCAGGGCGCCAACTGCACTATACATGACTTTAGATAAACATGGCCTATAATTATCCAACCATTATGATGCGTTGTACTAAACATAGATGCATGTGAGCATGAGTTTTTAGTACTGTTTCGCATGACTTCTCGTTGAAAGTTCGCCGCAACGATGGCGATTGACAGCTTGGGGCGCTCGAGGGATAATCATGCCACACTCCCTCGGCCTATTGTCCCAGCTCCAAAATATCAATACCGAGTAGTACATTAGGTTAGCTGTGAATGAGAATTAGGGTGGCTTAATGGGTCGTAGTCTAGGACTTCCATCTACAAGTGCTAGTCGTATAGAATGCCGGTATGTGCCAACTCATCGCAGCTCCCCCAGCAGAAGCTTACGGTCTGAGGAAGCAGATAGGACTAGATGAACGATGTCAGTACACGCATCGTCATTTCTATCAGGCAGAGTCTTGAGCGTCCTTACTTAATGGATCGATGCCCGGAGAAAACTCTGCACAGTTAACAACTCCCTTGTGACCCGGCAACTTGTACATGATCTTGCCGGAATCATTGGACCATATGACTACAGTGCCATCTCCGGACCCTGTGGCAATCTTCTTGCCATCCTTGTCCCAGCTGGCGTGTACGAGGTTCTTCTCGAGCCCCATGGCAGCGCCGTCAAATGTCCTTATGTGTCGTTCGGTAGGGGCGAAGTGCTGGATATCCCATGTCTGCGCAGTCCAGTCCATCGAGTACGACAGTAGGGACCGAGAGTCTGGGGAAACCTTGAGGGACGTTATTGTGTCCTGGTGGCCGAGCAGGGAGTAGGAAACGGATTTCTTTGCCAGATTATATGCTCGGATGTCGTTGTCGATACCACCGTAGTAGATTTCTTCGCCTGCCGGAGATAAGGCGACTGCTGTTACAGGGAAGTCGGTTTGGATGTAGTCAACACAATTCTTTTGCCGCGGATCCCATATTCCAATAGACCCGTCGTCACTCCCACTTATCAGAATCTCCTGTCCCCGTTTGCTGACATCAAGCGTGTTGATGATCTCCTCGTGGCCGACATATCTCCGTATTCGCTGCCCCGTCTCTAAATCCCAGCTCGCAAGGTGCGTATCTGCCGACGCGGAAAATAATGTCGTGGAGTCTCTTGACCATTGAAGGTCCAGAACGGCCCCTCGGTGTCCGGTGAGAACATCATAGTTTTCGCAGTCTCCATAGGTGCGCCAAAGTACTGATTTAGTCGAGTACGTTAGTATTTCTAGAATATTACTTTGATGGGGGTTTAAACTAGGTGAAAAAAAGGCACGCACAAATACTTCTGTCCATGGACCCGGACGCAATGAGGTTTCCCGTTGGGTCAAACCGGGCGGCAAAAACTTCCCCAGAATGACCAGAAAGTTCCATAACAGGGGCCTGGAGACCACTGGTTCTAGGGGCTGATTGGGTAAGGGCACCAGCTCCAGATGCATTATTGCGAGAAAGCGTAGTGCTTGGCCCGACATTTTGTCGCTTCACAACCAGCTGCGAGTTGCCAAAATCATCGCCCGCGGGACGCTTTTCGGCAGCCATTGGAGAAATCCCGTTGCGTGTTTTGTCTTATATCGACACCAAAGGTATAGGTGTTGGATGGAGATCGAATTCGTGATACGAAGAACCGTAATTCGCCGAGTAAATCCTGTCGACTGTTTCGGGTCGAGGGTTGGCGAGGCTGATAATTTTATCTACTGTAGCTGCGGTATGAGAGTTAAACTTTCCGCTGCAGCCTTGAACTCCTGCCCCGGATGAATATCGGGAAACTAGAACGCAGCTCAATTATTACCCTACACTACCGGCTAAGTCAGCGGAAACATCCGGTATGTGGGGTACCTCGATAGTGCATGATAAGCTGTCTGAGGCAGGCAGCTATTACACATCCAACATCGCTCACCTGTAGCTTGGTAGAAACCTACCTCCTAGTGATGAAGCTTGGTAGCACCGACACACTTCCTTTGTAAGAAAAACACTTCACTATCTTACCATATTTTGCTCGACCTTTATCAAGCCAAGACCGAAGCCTTAGCTGTTTATCTCTACCCAAGCCTGCCGGCAACATCAGCTGGCTTCATTTCACCGCGTCTTGCGCCTTCACCTTGTAACTCTGCCATCATGTCATCCAACCGAGCTGCCCGACTGGGAGAAGAGTGAGAATATGGGTACCTTTGCTATTGGATTCACGCAGCTAACTAATTATGCAGAATATGGAAGTATGCGAGACTTATAGCCGCCCCAACTCCTCGCTATTGCTGACAAAGTCCAACAGGACCCGAATCGACAAGGTTAGCGCCGAGCTGGTCACCTTGACGTATGGTACGATCGTCGCCCAACTCTGCAAAGACTTTGATAACGATTATATCGAGGTGAACAAGCAACTGGATAGGATGGGCTACAATATTGGATTGCGCCTAATCGAAGACTTTCTCGCAAAGTCCAACACCATGAAACGATGCTCCAATTTTAGGGAGACAGCAGAGATGATTGCAAAGGTTCGCGGGACAGATTTTAATGCTGCCTGGGCATGGTCCTTGTAATAGGCTGCGTGAGCTGACTGCTGCCGTGTGTTTAGGTTGGATTCAAAATATTCCTCAACATAACTCCCATGGTCACGAACTGGACAAACGACAACAAGCAATTCTCCCTTGTGTTTGAAGAAAACCCACTCGCCGACTTTGTAGAGCTTCCGGACGATGGCCGAGCTCAAGATGAGCTATGGTTTTCAAACATATTCTGTGGAGTTTTGAGGGGTGCATTGGAGATGGTGCAAATGCAAGTCGAGGCCCACTTCATCAGCGATATCCTTCGAGGGAACGACACAACGGAAATGCGAGTGTCGCTCATCAGGTACATCGATGATGAGCTTCCGCCGGAGGACGACTGAACGTGCACTTAGTGCAGCCCGAGGCATTCCGACCTCGCGGCGAGATGGCCCGTACTCGAGGTCTCCGGCTACTAGCCTTACCCGTGGCGGGTGCTATTCCAAGGAGAGGTCGAGAGGTTAGAACTACTAGTTGGTGGAAACATATGGCATGAAAGACACACGACTCTATGTGACTGGTAAACGCCTGAAGACATCCGTGTCATACCAGCGTATAGGAGCTTCTATGAAGCATCGCGAAAAGCTTCATTATGGATATCATTAATGGACCGCATTCTAGAATTTGAATGAGGTGGCAGCGCTCACGGAATGAGTTCTAGCAAGAGCGGCCAGATGAGCAGGATTCTATCTGTCACCCAAATGGCAAGACCCATCTGTCATAAAATCGAACTAGGTCGGTAGAGGGTTTCAATGCGCGCGGGCTCTGGTTTACTTGTTCCGGATGAGATGGACATGCATGCGGGCCGATATCATTCTTCCAGGGGTTTAGCGGGCAGCCGGGATAAGGTTTTTATTCCTGCTTTGCGGATATGTATAAACTTTCGGGTGCTGCCGTGATGGCTCTGGTCCCACCGCCCCGCTCCCTTAGTTGTTGATCGCTAGGAGAGGCTGCCAAGCACATAGGGGCAAAGAATAAAGAACCCTGCTACAACGCGAGATTATTCGTGCTAAGCTACAACCACCCGATATCCAGGGCCACACGTTTGGCCCGCAGTATCATATTCCTGCCTAGAGACTAGCAGCGACTCACGATTCTGCCATTAGGCGAGACTAGCCCTGGGAAGGGTATTGAGCAAGCGGGTATTCTGGGCACTACGAGACCAAGAAGGGAAGGGGAATTTCTGAAATAATTTAACAATGTTAATGTTGACATAGCTAAGACCGAAAGCGGATAGAAAAAAGGCGATATTTTAGATATTCTTACTGCAGGTATCCGCGGTGATCCAGTCCTGCGTCAACCTGAGAACTGAGGCTACAGACGACAACAATACTGACACACCGCAGAGCCGTGACATGTATTGGCGAGCTAGGACCCCGAGAGCTAGGGTCCCGAGAGCTTAGCAGGTCATGAAACAGCTGGGTATCAACCACTCCAGTACCGAAGGTTAGTTACTATCTAGTAAATAATCCGCGCAGGCGGCTCCCCCCCCCCCCCATTGAAGCATTGATAACCTATTGTGGCTATTGACAGTCATAATCTTGTGTATACAGATTGGGTTATCGAAGTATTGATGGTTCCAGCTAAAACGCCTGAAATCTGGACAGCTTGCACAAGCAAGGAATAGGCCGCAACGGCTACCGACAGCATCGTGGGGTGGAATGAGAGACACCGGTCTCCCCATAGGTGTTGTGGACTAACCACGTGAAATATGGCACGAAAGCGGCCCATACTCGTCATAATCGTGAGATGTAGATTGAAATAGTCGGACATTGGTTTTTCCAGAGAACGTGATACGACGGTGACCGCATGGGGAGGCCTAGGAACCGCATATCGCTTTGGATAGAGGTGTCATGACCCGGGCCGTTTTCGGAGGACGCTTGAACTGCTAAAGTGTGTACATAAGTGCGAAATCAGGGAATCCAACACGGAAGTCGGGGTTGGGCCCCAAATGCAGGTACCGGGCATACTGGGACAGTTGGCGCCCTGTGGTGAAAGCCTGAGGCTGAATTGAAGCATGTTGCAGAACTTCGTCGGCAAAGCATCCTGCCTTAATATTGGCATATACAAACACATCCTCCAGTCTGTTCAAAACTCTAATTAACGGACCACCGACGTACCGAGGGTATATAGTACCTGCGGCAGTAGTAGCACGGATCTATGAATTATAATATCGCATGGTTCATAAGTCCCGGCGGCCAAATAAACCTGAAAAGAGCTTACCAATATCGACGTGCTTGTAAATGAGCAATTCAGAGAGCCAATATGCTTTGGAACACAGTTTAAGCGCCAAATATAGATGGTGGCAAGGACATGGAAAATATATTGTGAAGAGCTGAGGGAAGGGGCAGATCGATTCGAACTATAATCACAATAAGCGTATTTTCAAACACGGATATAGTGCTATCGATGCGGGGCCTAGCGGTATATCCGTGGGGTGCGGTGGGTTGACGCGACTTCTTTGCCAAGACGTTGAATTGGTGCCTTAGATGCCTGATTTGGGCAAGTGCACCTTACGTTTAATGATTCTAATTGGAGAAAGCGTGGCTTCATGCCTGAGTTGCGTCTTGATGCCTTGAAATAAAGGCATCATTCCTTGAATTACGCGCATGTCATGCACAGACCCATTCCCACATGTACGCCGCGGCGACCAGCTTCCCCTTCCATTTCCCTCCTTCTGCCTCTTCTCCGTGTCGCCTTCAAGCCGTGCTTACAAGCGTCCCTCTCCTCTGCCCCCGAAAAAAAAAATCACAGCCCACGGCCACTATTCAACCTTGCTGCCGCAACCTCACCTTTTTGACCTCTCTCCTTTTCCCGGATATATTTCTCTCCCTTACTCGTCCACCCTTTCGCACAAAAACACCAAAGATACATCACCACACAATTTGATGTGTTCGTTGTTGTCTCCGCCGTCGCTCGACCCGTCCATTTCGCCTTGCTGGGCCACCTGCACTGCTGTCGTAGTGGGAGCATCCGAGAGACGCAGAGGACCCGCCATCGCTGCTGGTGCTGCTGGTGTTTCTCGTGTCTTCCCACCCCCAGAGACAGTCATCCCACAGACGGTCGACGCCGCCTCCTTTCGCCGCTCTGCCTGTTTATAACTTGCAAATAGCTGCCGCATGGTCGCTTTCCCTTCCTTTCAATCTTCATTCGACTGAGGGTGTTATTTTTCTTGTCTTTGCTACGTCTTGTAGCGAGCCTTCTTGCCCTCTTGCTCGTTGCGCTCCATCCGTCTGTCTCCACCCGCGCACGTTGGCATTTACGCCACGCTGCACTCGACATTCGCCCCAAGCGTCCACTGTAGACCACTCTGTCTTGGTGGCCTGCTCCTTCTCCCACGAAGCTGCCTCCGCCGAACCCGCTATTGCCAACCACAACCCAACAGCAATTAGTTGTCGCTCGTAAATTCTCATCTCTCCACGATTATTGAAGCCGCCCACGTAGCAGTTGCACTGGGCGCTTAAAAGATTCCCGACATAGGGCTCTGCTTCTTGGCATTGGAAAATCATCTATAAGATTTAGGTTTGCCGCCCCAAACCACTCCTTTCTATTTCTTCAGTCCACATGGCCGCCACCCTTGGAACGTGATCTTTGCATCGCTCGCTAGTTCCTCCCGTCTGAGCGTCTTGACACAACTCAAGTTGTAACAAACGTCCTTTTTTCTTCTGCCTTTCCACTACACAGTTCTCCCCCTCACGTCCTAGATGCTAACTACGCCCCGTGACGAACAGTTTTTGCAACATCGTACCCACCCAAGATGAATAGTATGAATGCTATGGCTGCCGGCAACATGGGTCCAATGGCCGGGGGTCCTGTTGGTGGTGCACCCATGCCAATGATGAACAACGGCGCAGTTCCTCCCCAAGCTGGTCAACGACACCCCCAAGCTCCGTCTCAGATCGAGACTGATAACCGTGCCCGCCTCAACACCTACATTTACGAATACTTCCTCCGGAATCGCATGCATGAGTGCGCAAGGTCCATCATAGCTTCCGGGGTACCCATCAACGTCAATCAAGACAAGGATGGGAATGCTAATGGCGTCGGTGACGATTCCATGGACACCGACACGAAAGACGGAATCGACTCCGATCGCCCGAGAGATCTACCCAGCGCCAACGTCCCTGTGCCACTTCCAGATAGCTGCTTCCTGTACGAATGGTTTTGTCTCTTCTGGGACATGCTTAACGCCCAGAGAGGTAAAGGAACGGGAACCCAGGTTGGTCAATACGTCCAACACACTCAGGTATGACACCCTGAAACACTGTTGGCTGCTACGCGTACATTTGAGAAAACATGCAGAAGTCTAGAATTCCATCACCAATTCTCATGTTCCTGCCCCTGCCGGTTCACTTTCAGAAACTAACCGTGCCATAGCAACAATCGCGGATGAAGCAGAATCAACAGCAGGAGATGCTCAGGCAGATGCGACCTGATCAGATTGCAATGATGAAGAACATTGGGAACGCTGCAATGGTGAAAAATAACCTCGCTCGAACTGCCATGGCAAACAATCAAAAGTGAGCCTCTAGTGACCCTTGGTCTCCAGCTGCTACGTAACACCAACTAACTATCATTCCTCATGGCAGCCCAAATATGATGATAATGGCCAAGCAGAACCAGATTCAGCGGGACCCATCGAACATGGATGGTAATCAGCAACGGCCGGCGTCACCTGGATCCTCGGAAAACGCTCCATCTCCGTCTAAGAGACCACGTCTTGAGGGCCCAACTCAGTTTAACCCAAACCCGCAAGGAATGATGCGAAACGGCCCTCAAGCACCTGGACAGCAGCCGGTGGGTACCGGCCCCGCCAGTAACATGGCACATATCCATCAAATGCTACTGTCGAACGGAATCGATCCGGCAACGCTGACTGTTCAACAGCTACAAAACTTCGCCAACCAGCCTCAAGCTGTCCAAGCGAGGTCGGTTGCGACGTATCAGCAGACCCTTCAACAGCATCATGGTGCCCAAATGGCAAACAAGCAGATGCCCAACCCCAATGGTCCCCAGGGCCAAGGCTCTCCAATGATGGCCCAAGATCCCAACGTGGTCAACTTCTACAACGGCAACATGCCCGCCGATGGCATGAGGCCCGGCGGCCCCAATGGTGCTCCAGGCGGCGGCAGCAACCATGCTCTTCAGGATTACCAGATGCAGTTAATGCTGCTTGAGCAACAGAATAAGAAACGACTCATGATGGCTCGTCAGGAACAGAACGACAACACGAACAACATGCCTAGGACCGATGGAGCTCCTGGCCCTGGCGGTCCTGGTGGGCCTGGCCCCAATGCTCCTCCTGGAGTTCCTCAACCCGGGCCCAACGGTCAGGCATTCCAAGAGTCGCCCCAGGGAAATAGGGCGGGTGTATCCCCCAACCCTACCGACATGAAGGGGCGAACCCCTCAGATGAACAACGCCAGTATCCCATCACCGCTTCCAGAAGGTGCCCAGTCCCGTGGGTCACCCAACGCCATGAACTTCATGGGTAACCAGATGGATCCCAACATGGCACCTCACTTCTTCAACAGTGGTATGGAAGGCAACAGGGTTGCGAACGCTCAGATGAATGGCGCAATGAGGCCACCCAGCTCCCACCCCGGCCAACCGAATTTCAACGGCCAGCCGATGAATCAGCAACAACAGCAACAACAGCAACAGATGATGGCCCAGCGTCAACAAGGCCAACCGGTGCAGGGTGGTCCTAATGGTATGCAATGGCAACAGGGTGGTCCCAACGGCAATCAACCTATGCCCCAGGGTCCCCAAGGACCTCAGGGACCTCAAGGGCCCCAGCCTATTCAGAACACCCCCCAGCAGCGAGCCATGCCTCCACCGTCAGCCCCCCCAGCTGGTGGCAACAATAACGCAAACGCTCGAAACACAACTGCATCTCCCCAGCAGAACACTCCGGCGCCACCCACGCCGCAGGCTGCAAGCAAACCGGCCCCCAAGAAAAAGGATTCCAAGAGCGCTAAGGATAAGGTAAGTTTTGACCGATTCCCACTATATTTGATCGCAGGTTGTTCATTCCACTTACTTAACAGAAGCGAGCCGCCGCCCAAAAGAAGTCGGCCAGCAACCTCAACGCTGCGACTACCCCTGCCGAAAATACGCAAGAAACCGAACCACCTACTCCCGCGACCCCGATCACCCCGGTCAATACCAATTTTGCCGGCAAAGCAAACCAGCCTGGTCCAGGCCCGCAGCCAATGCCGAACGGTCAAGTGTCGGCTGCTCCTGCGGGTCCCACGGCTCCCGCGGGTCCCGTCGCCCCTCAACCTCCCCAGGACCCAGCGCAGAACGGGTTCATGAACGAAGCTGGCATAGACTTCAACCTCAATTTTGCCGATCCAATTGCGACGGATAATGTCCTCCAGGACTTCGACTTCGATTCCTTCCTTCACGATAATGAGAACGGTAACACTGATTTCGACTTCAGCGCTCCAACGTTCCCTATAGATAGCGAAGGAATCAGTGCGGAGTGAAGTGTTGGCGGTCAGTCTCGCAACATTAGAAGTGGCCCGCATTCTTAATATCGCATATCCTGGCGTTTTGGCGGCAATGGTTCTTCTGGTCATCGGCTGCATTTTCCCTCTCCCTATGGCATCCTCCACCTTGGGCCCATGCAGTAAGCTCCCGGATTCTATGCTAGATTGGTGGCTTCCAACGTGACGGCTGGTCCTACTCATCCGTCTTCGTGGGCCGAACCGAGTTTTGTTACGCAAGGTTTGGGGAACAATGTATCCTTTTAACAAAGCTACTGACAACGGAGATGGACGGGGGAAGACATGGGATCTCATTTCTGGCAGTTCAAAAAATACCTCCTGCATCATTCTCTATTGCTCGCCCTCTTCGGGCTGGCGGAGCTGTCTGTCCCGTTTGACGCGGGCATGGCTTCTGGATGTTGGAAGGTTATGGTTGCGTTTGAATTTCTCACGGCTATAGTTTTCCTTACAAGTGAATTTCCTTTTCTGGCTTCGACCATGGTCTACCTTGTTGCTCCCATTCTTCACTTCGGAGTTTTAAGGTTTCCACATTAAGGGGGGGGGAAGGGGGGGTTCTCCGCAGAACTTGCACGGAGGAGACGGTTGGTGATGGTTGTTGTCGAGCGTTGCAGACTTTCAGGTACGATCAGGTACGAGGACAACCAAGTCTATCTTCCGTCTCGTTTCTTTTTGCCTCGAGTCGAAAAAAAAGATAGGTGTGGCATGGAGACTGGGGCCGTCCGCCCCCCCTCATCGTTTTTCTCCTCTTTTTCCTCCTTGTGTTCTTCTCATATTACGCTCGGGCAAATTTATTGATGAGCACGTGTATTTACTAGAGCACCAGAGTTGTATTTCCAGATGGTTCTTGTGACGGGGAAGTGTTTCCAGCACATAGTTATCAGCGTCAGGTGAACTAATGCCATAGATGACCTCGAGTTTTTAATATTGCCATACCATGCACTGTGAGTTTTTCTGGACGAGGAATCCAATCTGATTACTAGTTAGCATGTAGTATGGCCAAGTTGATTTATAATCGAGTCTAGTGCGGTTTGCTGTTGCTGGACTGGTGTGTTTTTAGGACTAAACACGTGGGGGGTATGTAGAATCTGGTATTGGGGATGGATGGCACAGGCCCTAGTAGCCGACAGATATCCATTCCTATATATATATATATATATATATAAACACCTCAGGAGGGTTTGCTGTGCGAGACTTGGACGTGGGGCAGTTGAGGTCTCGTATTCCGAGTAAGTCAATACACATGGAGCATTTCCCCGCATATTCCCAGCAGGGAACTGTTCTCTCTCACTGGCA
This sequence comes from Zalerion maritima, assembly GCA_022664585.2. NCBI lineage: Eukaryota > Fungi > Ascomycota > Sordariomycetes > Lulworthiales > Lulworthiaceae > Zalerion > Zalerion maritima. Next base: position 16,742 of record JAKWBI020000235.1, on the reverse strand, counting down.
TCCGTACTACTACTTACTGTACGTGTGTGTACCGTACATTTGATATAACCCACTACCAATGACCGTGGTCGCGAGTACCATGTACATAGCTGACCATCAGACGCAGTTGCGTGCTGGAGCCTGGTCGATCTGGCGGGCAGTTGCCCTGTACGATTTTGCAGTGTCTGTATTATATATATATGTACGCACAGTAAGTATGTACATAGTAGATGCGGAGGACTTTTTTTTCGTCTCACTTTTTTTTTTTGCTTTTTTTTTTTTTTTTTTTTTTTTCGCTGCCTTGTGCCAGGCTGGCTCGCTCGACTGGACCGGAGCCATGCCGGGTGAATGAGCGACGATTCGTTTTATAGCCACCGTGATCTCTGCTGCCATTCCAATTCTCAGTGCGTGCAGCAGCCTGGGCGGCACGAGGTACTCGCCGAGCCGAAGCTCCATCAGTTAGTAAGTAGTACTAGTAGTAGTACTAGTAGTACTAGTACAGAGCAGTCGCCTCCGGGTTATTGGTGCTATGTACATGCCGCCTAGGGCCAACTACATGCACACGCACAGGGGAAAAAGAAACAACTTCGGCAGACGAGGGGGAGGATGGTTGTTGTTGGGTAGAAAGGAAGCCCGGGAGGTAGAAAGAGGGAGGAAGGACGAAGGGCAGGCTCAAGTGGGTACGGACGACCCATCCATGTAGTTGGGCCAGAAAAAAAAAGGAAGGAAAATCTATGTACATATGTACAGTAGCTTTCTCATGTCCGACGTGTATGAGGCTGAAAAGGAAGGCAGCTCTATGGCCAAGCGGTTAGTTAATATAAGGGCTATGTATCCCCCGCTTCGTCTCGCTAGCTTGGGTGCCTATTTTCTACGATATTTTTGGAAAGCCCTGCTTCGCCGTTTCCATTCGCCGTGTCCCGCCAGCCAAGACAGCGTTCCATCCAGCCTGGCGTATTATTTCACTAGCCATCCAGCCAATTCTACAGCGCCGAGCCACTGTAGCTACAGTACTTGCAGCACAGCCGCAAATTTGATGGCCGTAGCTGAAACCAGCTACAGTACCTCCTTTCCCCCCCTACCATCTGATCTTTGAAGGATTCCCTGCCTACATATGTATGTACAGTAGTTCACATTTCATGGTCTTAAACGAGGCTTGCGCCCCCCAAGACCTGCTTTATCACCTTTATTTCTCCCGCCCTGGTTTCCTGAACACCTTGCCCTAGTTCTTGTTATATTTTCCGTCACTCATTATATATAAAACTCGCTATAAGTTGTAGTATTTTTTACCTGAATCAGTTGTAAGCCACTTTCGGACAATACTCGCAGTATACGCCGCAACGATGTATCGGTCCCGCTCCACATCGCCATCGTCGTCGACATCGGTGGGACGAGGGCGGAGATTGGCGGGCCCGCTTCCGCCCGTCAAGAAGCGGAAGAAAGCCGAGCAGCCGCCACAGCAGGTTGTGGATGATTTCTGGGACAAGTTCTCATCCAAGACTCCAGGAAAAGGTACGTCCACGCCACATCGCCGCCGGACACGGTTACAGCATTGTAGCTACTATACTAAATAACCCGAGCTGACAACCCATCAAGCGACCACCATCATCCCTCACAACAACTATGCAGCTCGCGCAGCCGCAAGAGCCGGCTGGTCTGTTGGGACCACCACCAAGGCCTCGTACGAAGAGGCGGCAGCTCTCTGCCGCGCAAAGGTAGAGAAGATCTACCAGCAGTGCAAGCGCGTCAACAGCAAATACACAGATCCCCACTTCGATCTTGAGTTTGACCTCAAGTTTGGATACCGCGACTCACTAGACTCGCTGCAAAACATCAGCCCTGTGTACTCCCGCCGTGGCGGTCCGAGTAATGGGGTTGGCGGGCGATCCAAGTTCCAGCCGCGGGGCGTCAAGAGGGTTCCCGACGTTTTCGAGGATCCCCAGTTCTACATCGACGGGCCCACCGCCAACGACGTGAGGCAAGGTCACAACGTCGGCGACTGCTGGCTCATGGCAGCCCTCTGTACCCTGACCAACAAATCCGAGCTCATCAAACGTATCTGTGTCGACCAGCGACCAGATGTGGGGGTATACGGCTTTGTCTTCCACCGAGACGGCGAGTGGTTCAGCGAGATCATAGACGACAAGGTGTACCTATCCCGCCCCGACTATGACGACCAAGGGATCGAGCGCATTATCTGGAATGATCGCGATAGGGAGGACCCGGAAGAGGCTTACCGCAAGACGTACCAATCAGGATCTGGTGCTCTTTACTTTGCCCAGTGCGAGCACCAGAATGAGACATGGCTGCCGCTTCTGGAAAAGGCGTATTCGAAGGCTCACGGAGACTACAGTGCCATCGAGGGTGGCTTTATTGGCGAGGGGATTGAGGACCTCTGTGGCGGCGTCACCACGGAGGTTTACACGACTGATATTCTCGACAAGGAGAAGTTCTGGAAGGAGTTGCTGCGTGTTAATGAGGACTTTCTCTTTGGATGTTCCACCGGTCTGGGTGGTCGTGGGACGGGCGAGAGGCAGGGCATCATTGAGCTGCACAGCTACAGCGTTATGAAAGCTGTTGAGATTGATGGGAAGAGATTGTGCCTTCTCAAAAACCCATGGGGCAAGGGTGAATGGAAGGGCCCTTGGAGTAAGTCTTCCATCCCTCCTGTCTTACTTTCGGGGGTTTTTAATCGTGACTCTTCGGAGATGCTAATATGTGTTAAACAGGTGACGGCTCGAAGGAATGGACGCCCGAATGGATGCAAAGGCTAAACCACCGCTTCGGAGACGATGGTAGTTTCTACATCCAGTATTCAGACCTGCTGCGAAAGTACCAGGCTTTCGATCGAACCCGTCTCTTCGGCCCGGAATGGAAAGTAGCTTCCATCTGGACAACACTATCGGTCCCTTGGACTCACGATTATCACGACACGCACTTCTCCTTCGTCCTCGAACGCTCCGGGCCCGTCGTCGTAGTCCTCTCACAGTTAGATGACCGCTACTTCCGCGGACTCGAGGGGAAGTACTCGTTCGAACTCAGCTTCCGCATCCACAAAGCCGGTCACCGAGATTACGTCGTGCGCTCTCAGACAGGATACCGCCTCAAGCGATCCGTGAGTGTCGAGATAGATCTAGGGGATGGCGAGTACGTGGTGCTAGTTAAAATCGATGCCATGCGCAACGAGAGCATCCTTCCCGTGGAGGACGTCGTACAGATGTACGCCAAAGAGCGCCGCGAGAAGCTAACACGCATCGGTCTCGCGTACGACATGGCTCACTCCAAAGGAAAAGTGGTCGACACAGAGGAAGAAAAGGCGGCGCGAAAGAGGTGGGAGAAGAGACAAGACGAGAAGGAGAAGAAGGAGCTGAGAGATCAGATCATGAAGGACCGGGAAGGGAAGGTAGCCATGGCAAAGCTGGACTATAAGCGCCGTCTGCGCCGCCATCGGAGGAGGAAGGAGAGGGAGAGGGAGGCGAGGGAAGATCAAAGAGCAGAGATGGAAAAGAGGTATGACGAGGAGAGGAAGTGGAGGGCTGAGGCCGAGGCCGAGTATGAGCAACAATATCGGGAACGGACAGGGGCTCGGCGGAAAACGAGGCCTGAAAACGATGAGCATGGTGCGCCGCCTTCTGAGAAACACGACTGCGAGGCTCACGGCGAACCAGCTCAAGAGCCGACTCCCCCTTTCAATCATCTAGCTCTAGATAAGGGAGAGCCTCCAGCAGCGTCAACAGAACTCCTTCCTGCCCTAAACCCAGAAAACGAACAAACGCTCGAGCAGTTCCCACCTCCTCCAAGTCGTACCGCCACCGTGGAAGGTGATGTCCCACAAGCACACGACGACGGCAACGACGGCAACGACGGCAACGACGGCAACGACGGTGGCGATAACCAGCAGCGCAGGGAACCCCCGCTCGACCCACCCCATGGTATGAACATTGAGATGAACATGGATCCCTCGCACCAGCAACGGCATCCGGTATTCCCTCATGACGAAAACGACGACAGGTACGATGGCCATCGCCAGCGCAGCCGAGAACGTACCCCACCACCACTCTTCCTACGCAACCATCCCCCGAATTTCGACCCTTCAGGACGCCCTCTAGGACAGGACCCCAACGCCCCGCCCTCCGTCGCCACGCCTTCCCCTCCATCATCAGTTTCCTCTCTGAACAGCATACTCCTTGACCTCCACCTCGAAGACCAGAAAGCCCGATTGGGAGGTTCTGGCCCGAGCCGGGACCCCAATGGTCCTAGAGGCGGACCTAACCCTCCTCCTGGCCTCAACGGTCCCGGTGCTCCGCCGAGAAGTAGGAATGATGATGCCCCCCTGGGAGGAGGTGGGGGGGACGATGAGGAAGACCCCTGGAATGCAGTCGTTGTGCTAGGGTTGAGGGTTTATTACGATACGAAGGGGATGAAGCCGAAGAAAGCGGACATGGAAAGTGTGGAGGAAGCAGAGTTCTCCGCCAAGCAAGAATCGGGTGGAAATGAGGAGGGACGGAGAAAGAAGGACGCAGATGAAGAACAGAACGAAGGAAACGATGGGAAGCATGAAAAGGATGGAAAGAAGGAAGAAGACCCTCAGAAAGCCCCCGAGCACGTTGTCCGTCTCCGCGTCGTCAGGCCGAATATCTATGAGGACTCGTCCGACACGGACGCCAACGAGGAATCTCCATCCAAAGACAAGACTAAGGACGGCGACAGGAATTCAGACGCTGCTTCTGCGGGGGGACCCGGCAAAGAATCCGGCAGCAAGAAGAAGGAAAAGGAAGAAATACCCGCAACAGGCCTTGACGTGGACGATAGCGCCAAAGATGCCACCTTGATGGGACAAGACACGGAGACCAAGACGAAGGGGATAATTGACCCGGAGTCGCCTCTTCGGGGCGAGAGCAGCCTCGTTGGTGCCGGTAGTAGCGACCCGGTGGACAAGGCCATGGCGGGATGGCTACAAGGTGGCAAAGAGAAGGAGGACAAGGGAGAGACTGGAGAGACGGACGAAAAGAAAGACATGCCCGAGGAGGAAAGAGCCGAGAAACTCGGCCAGTTGGAAAAGCTAAAGGCTGAGCTTGGGTTGTGATTTGTGCACGTAGCTGTTTTTGCGCCACTTTGGGGAAAAAAATACGATTGTTTGTAGCTGGCTGCCCGGCTTGCCGCTCGTTATTTCCGCATCTAGGCTTTTTGGTTCCTATGGAGATAAGCAAGGGTACGACGGTTATTCATGGGGAACGTTTCCAGCGTCAAGTTTCTTTCTTCTGCTTGGCCACGTTACCTCATTTCAGTTCGCCGTTTTCGCGGCAGAAAACGATCCCTCTCTACTCAGTCATACGCAGTTGAATGCCAGCACAATACCACCACCCCGTACCACAATAACCATTCGCATGTTTGCCAGTTTTCTTTAATTGCTCGTTTCGTCCATTTCTGCCCATTGGTGCGAATAGTTCTTCACTTCAAGATGAGATCATCACCTCCATTGTGCCACGGTTAAAGGCTCACAATACACAATACACAATACACATATTATTCAACCCAGCATCTTGGCATGCGCAGCCGAATATGGTGTATATTTACAGTCTCCCCCTCTTGAAGACTAAGAGCTAAAATACATAGATGTGTATATTTCTATCCACCCACCTCTCGTCTAGACCTTCGCCCCCTCGATGCGTTCCCACATATGTTTACAACGAAACTAAGAAAGCATCACTCCCAACTCCCATCTGGAAATTACCCAAAAACGGGGGGCCTTTCCAAGACGCTAATTCTGTATGCAATTGAATGCAATTAACTAGGCCAGCCATGCTGGGCGGAACTGGGAGCATAAATCCAAAGAAATTGAAAATACGAAGCCCCCGAAGACTAATCGGTTCGACTTGCAGAGGTAAACATGCAGTGCGCCGGAGATGAAATGTAGACCGATTTAAGACACTCCGTTTCTTGCGCGAGGAAAGTATAGGGTATAGCCAATACTCCGACAGGTATCACATCTTCAAAGATGGGTTCCCTCACGACCTTCTCTTTGGTCGAAGAGAGTCCAAAGACAAATGTGGGGCACTTCTGTCCCAGGTGCAGATATACCGACGTCTATCAGTATTGGTCGATAATTGTCGCAAGGTTCGTCAGAAGCCCGAGTTGAGAATATCGTCACGACTCTGCATCAACCCGGAAAGTTCACCAAGATTGGCCTACAACTTGGTGGCCATGGCGCTCTTGAGCCTCCTCTCAACGGCGTCCAAGTATTCGTTGGTGGTGACATAGTCCCCGCGGCCAGTCTTTCCACAGGCAAGGGCAAGATCCTTGGTCATGATGCCATCAATATCAACCGCGTCGACGCAGGCCTTCTCGAGGGCCTCGGCAAAAGCAACGAGTTCGGAGGTATCGTCGAGCTTGCCACGTTGAATGAGACCGCGGGTCCAGGCGAAGATGGAGGCGATGGGGTTGGTTGATGTCTCACGACCCTTCTGGTGCTCGCGGTAGTGACGAGTGACGGTGCCGTGTGCGGCTTCCGACTCAAATGTCTTGCCATCGGGGGTGATGAGAACGGAGGTCATGAGACCGAGGGAACCAAAGCCCTGGGCCACGACATCAGACTGCACGTCACCATCGTAGTCTGTAAGCAAGCATGGATTAGCATCACTGGCATACATGACACCCGAAGGAAGGTGGGACTGATGGCGTTTTGTGGCGCATCTCCAATTCCAGGAGTGGGGCATGTGGGGGCCGGGGGGGAGGGAGGGGGGGGGGGGGGGGGTAGAGATGCCCGATGCCCGCAAAACCCAAATTCGGGGTTTTCATTCCCGAGTGGGATCAGAAAATGAACCGGCAAGGGAAACAGCGTAGCTGGAAGGGGGAAAACTCACTCTTGAGGGCCATGATGTATCCTCCGGAACTCTTCATCATCTGGGCAACCATGTCGTCAATGAGACGATGCTCGTACCAGATGCCCTTGGCCTCAAACTCGGTCTTGTAACGGGTGTCGTAGAGCTCCTGGAAGATGTCCTTGAAGCGACCATCGTACTTCTTGAGAATGGTATTCTTGGTGCTCATGTACAAGGGCATGCTCTTGGAGAGAGCAAGCTTGAAGCTGGCATGGGCGAAGCCAGTAATGGACTCATCCGTGTTGTACTGGGTCTGGGCGACGCCACCGCCGTTCTTGAACTCGAACACGTCAATCTCGGTGGTAGCGCTGCCATCGGCAGGCTTAAAAATCATCTGTAGTTTTCCGTTTCCAGGGGCTACAAAGTCCTTGGCGCGGTACTGGTCACCAAAGGCGTGACGTCCGATGATGATGGGCTTCTTCCAGCCCGGCACCAGGCGCGGGATGCGGTCAATGAGAATGGGCTCACGGAACACGGTACCGCCTAGTTCATTTCGGATCGTGCCATTGGGAGACAACCACACTGAATAGAAAAGGCGCTGTGTTAGTTATTCGCTCAGCCATCTCGAGTCATGAACTATAATACTTTATCGAACCGCGATATACGGAGGCGTGAAGGGCTAGAGATTTCTTAAGGCTGTTTTGCATGGCTGGACTAAAATGCGCCTGACGTGCCGACTGTTGCGATCAGACATAAACATGCAGTGCTGACGCTGCAGATACACCCAGTCACGGGCCGTCCACTGCTGGTATCGTATGCACTGGTTTCACTTACTATGCTTGAGCTTAAACTCCTCGACACGAGCCTCGTCGGGGGTGATGGTGGCACACTTGACACCAACCGAGTACTTCTTGATGGCCTCAGCGGCATCGAGAGTAACCTGGTCATTTGTCTGGTCGCGGTACTCGAGACCGAGATCGTAGTACTTCAGGTCAACATCGAGGTAAGGGTGGATGAACTTGTCCTTGATGTTCTGCCAGATGATGCGGGTCATCTCGTCACCGTCGAGCTCGACGACGGGGTTCTTGACCTTGATCTTTGCCTGGGAAGCCATGGTGCGTCGGAAGGTAAAGTTGTTCTGATGGATGAAGGCGGCAGGAGCAGCTGCGACGGCGATGCGTGGTTTGGCGTATGAGGCAAGCCTTAAAGGGGTGAATGATGATCGCAGCTGGCGTGCGGCGACGGAAGTAAAGGCGGAAGTCATTGTGAAAAGGAAGGGAGGGGAGGAAGGGGGAAAAATAAATATCCAGCCAAGGACTCTAGAGAAGGCGTATCCAGAGCAATGTTCTGAAAGCGGCGGGGGCTCGAGGGAAAAAAAAAACCTACAAACAACCGAGGATGAGACCGGTTCGCTTGAGTGGCTGGACTTGGATTAGGTAGGTTCGGTGTCTCGTCCGACAGACGGATCCGTCCCTGATGGGGATGGGGGTTGTTTTGGGAAGCAAAGGTGGTCTTGGTGGTGGTGGATGAGGAGTTAGGAGCTGGCAGGTAATGCCGCTACTGCAATCGCGACAGGCGGCGAAGGGCGGTAGTGGATTCCAAGTAGGGATTCGTGGGAAGGAAGGCTCTATCGGTAGTCAGTATGCAATGCCGAGAGTGTGTTTTACAGGTCCGTTCACGCCAAGCTTGACGCACCTTCCCAGTTATTCTCCAACTGTTTGTCAAGGAAGGAGTCGTTCGTCTTGGTCCGTAGGAAGCCGATAGCTCCGAGTCGCGAGGGTGGTTGGGAGGGTAGGCGAAGACTTAAGGTACGACTTATGCGAGGGGCGGATTGAAAGAGAGATGTGTGGATGGGAGAAGGAGGGAAAAAATAAAATAAAGAGCTAAATAAGAGCGTTGGAGTGGACAAATATGCATAGACTGAAAGATGTCTCCAAGTCTGAGCCTTTGCTTTGTTTTCTGTCCTCTGCTGGTAGGTTGTGGTCACAATTTACCCGTGCTAACGCAGTTTTTGGTACTTCAACGAGAGGGGGGTAAGGCTTCGGAATATCTGTTCTCCTTTACAACCCGTGATCATGTCGCCTTCGCCTTCAATATATGTTGGTTTTGAGGTGGCTCGATCACGACAACTTTTTGGGTTTCTGGTCCCTCAAGATTGGCGGCGGCAGGGCTAACCGTGGTGGCTGCTGATGCCAGCTGGAGAAGCTTTCGCAAAACCTGTGGACGATGGGAAAGTGGGGGGATAAGGTTCGAGATGATGGACAATGATGGGGCTCTGTACTGTTTGCCTCCTACTAGCGCCAGTCGAATGGATTAACGACTATAATAATGTGAGTACAATACTGTGTAAGATGTACTACTCTTGTAATACACGAGATTAAAGGGAAGTATAAAGCAAGGACGACGAGCCTCTTTCGAGTCGCAAAACGATATTCCTTCTCTCCCGCGGTTTTTAAACACTCTGGCAGGCTAATTTGGTAACCCGGTCACCACCAATGGTACTTTGTCCGCCCGTCCCTCTCGCATCCCCTCATCGCACGAGGTTCCCGAGCGGTGGGTAATATGGCCACATCAAACAAATGCCTGGCGGCGATGGAATTGTCGGATGTGGCATGGGTAAAAGAATGGGCGGAAAGTGGGCTGTCAAAGAGCCTCTTTCCTACCGTTTTCCTCCTCTCCCTCGCCTACCCCACAGTTTGCGGCTTTCCTCTTGAGGGGAGGGGTATGCGGGGTTATCGCCGTTATGATCGGTTATCGAACGTCGCTCGTCGCTTTTATAGTCCTAGCCGAGATATTTTGTTCTCCGGTGCCATATCCCACTCTTCACAAGCGGGATATTTCCTGGCGAACAGGCTGATATTCGTCTCTAGTACGTTGCAATTGAGGAACCGGGGGGAGGGGGGAGGAATGACAGCCTGAGTCGCGGGGGCTGGATGCGGGGAAGTGCTATGGTTAAACGGTACCTACATACGTACAGTAAGTATTGGGGGGTAAGGTGCGAGGGGGGCTGAGGAGGGGGGGTTGTTTCGACTGTGGTTGCCGCCGCCGCACTGAAGCATTGAAGACTGGGATCCTCTCCCTGCCACTCTGACGAAATCATACAGCGCATCCGTCTATATCATACCACTATCCGGCGATAAAAAGACCTGATTTTTGTTCGGACGAGTGGCTGGTTGACCAGCTTCTTGTTCCTGAATCGTCCTATCTGTGTGTTGTATGGCTTGTTTGTCTTTCGGCCCCGTCAGCTCGAGATATTTGATGGCGTGGGCTGAATATCTCGCTGGCCAAGATAGGTAAGTATTCATACGCAGGGAAGATTCGAGATGGATTTCGGTTTAAAAGGCTTCGCATCAGTGCAGGATGTACCTGTGAGAAGCCGAGTTGGGGCATTTCGGATTGTCATACCCGAGCACCCAAAGCTGAGAAGTAATGTTACCCCAAATATGAGCGACCTACATACCCATCCGACCATGTACGTCATATTCCCAAGAGTTGCCCCTTTTGATGCCATGCTTTTTCTCGATTCTCGATCTCCCTCCATTCCTGGTCTTCACGCAGGTATCTAGCAAGGCAACCAATATCTACATGCAGGTCGAGCAACGAACATAGAATATTTGATACTGCTGTTAATGACTAAACGTGTTATCGGCGTCGAGGCTTCCGAGCTGCCACGAGCTGCCACGAGCTGGTATCATCAAGGTCTTCGCCAGTATTCTTGCTTCGTATTCTTCTACTTGGTAGAGTTTGTCCCGGAGGAAATGGGAAAGGTATGCGCCGTAGGAGGAGCAGTTTACGAGCAAATATGCACCTAGGAAGCCGAATAGGATGGAAGGATAATGGCGGCGCGTATAGATATACGGATGTGTTGTCCTTCCCGGCCTATTTGCCAACTCGATAGCAGAAGGTCTTTTGATGAAGCCGGGCCTAATGTTGTTGGCCTCGTGAGCTGTTCCCTTTTCCTTCTTTGAAACCACCAGAGGTGGCCCGTTCCGTCCGCGGATGACTTCCGAGAGATCCGTCCGACAGCCCCGGGTTTAAAAGAAGAACCCATGGGATTACACTATGGCATGGGGGTTGCATTCTACCAATTATGGACTGCCTGCCAGTGTCCGCGAACACTCTGGACATCCTGGAGACGTCACTCTCTGCGAGTTTACATCTCTGCAAGCTCCGCATATCAGATTAGGGGCCAGTGAGTCGAAATACATGCCGACAGTCACGGATACTTTCTAGGCAAATCCTTCATGTACCCCGGTTCATACGCACATATATATCTACATGAATACATATATACTGTACCAAGCAAAGGCGTCTTCTGTGAGGATCTGTTCCCGCCTGAAACGCAAGTTCAGAATATGTTGATGCAAGAATGTTGAGTACAAGGTTGCGAGTGACTCAGCAGCTCCTGGTCTCACCGAGTATGAAGGACAGACACTGAGCCACCCCTGAGCCAGCGCAGGGGAATATCTCTGCATGCGGAACTTGACTTATCACATCGTTGTATCCCGGGTATGTTTCCTCGGCTGTTGTCGGATTAGTGTTTGAGACAACAGTTCGTTAACTTGATTAGAAGACCGAGACATGTAGCTGTTAGTAGTCTCTCTTGGCCTCCTGTCTCTGGATTCACATATTGCTTGAAAGTTAGTGGGGGAACGAGCTTGGGATCCTGGTGTGTTTGTGGCTGACAGGCTTTAACGAGTCGTTGCTTTTTCCTCGCGGCAGGCAAAAAGATCAACATAAGCAAGAGATAGCCGGACTGCCTATGTATAGTATATCTCAAGGGATCGACCCAGGCTGCCCATGTTGCGCTAGAAAAGTCCTTGAAGCGGAATTTCTTGCGGCCATTCGGACACTCAGCAGATAGATGACTGCACTCAAGACGCATCCTGGACAGTTCGCCAATCTATGTCCTATCGATACATGATATTTTAAAGTTCAGTGCGGAGTCGAGGCTTCGCCTTTTTATTTTCTTGCCATCAACGGTCACAGAGATTTGTACACTGGTGAGTTAGCAGAGATAGCGTCCTTGAGGCTGGGCGTATGACGAGGTGGGATTAAATTGAGACCAGGGCGGCTGTTGCGTATCTGACAAGAATCCAGATTTGAACCAGAACGTGCAATGTGGTTTGCACATGCCCAGAGGACGGTATGTGCTGTAGGAGGCACGTATATGCATTACCCCCATTTTTGTATCTGAACGGTAGAGGCGGGTGATCAGCACAAGGACTCTTCTGGCATCTATACACTTCAGTATTCTAGATTTGAACCCTTTCCTACTAGTCAACATGTACGGGAGGAGGTTGGGCTGAGTTGAAAAGGTGATGCCAAGACGGAGCTGGGTCATTGTCCTTGAGGTATCGGTAGGCGGCGAGCTGTCTGGGATTAGGGACGATCCTGGCGGTTGGGATTGCGGGGATAGATCCACCTTGGAGAATAGGGATTAGTCAAGGATCGCAAGGTAATGGATTTGTTGATTTTCATAGCGGTGTCGGGGAATGCAGAGCGTACTAGGGGGCGGTATCGAGCTAGGCAAAGTTGAGTTTGCTCCTCGCCGTGCGGTATCCCAAAAGGGAAAGTAATTCACGAAGGGGGTGAGTTTTACACCTTGTAATAGCAGAATGGGTAATCTATAGTTCGTATCTTCACCCTTTCCTTGACCTCAGCGCCGCCCTCCGCGCTATAGCCGTGGGGTAGAGGGGGCGCTGAGGATGGAAACCCTTTACCCGGTAGGATGGAGGCAAGACACTAAAGGGGTTGATGCATGGAGTTGAGCCTCGATGCCTGCTGTGGCATGTTAGGCGAAGTCGCGTTCAGGAACCCAATAATCTGGTCGACGGGGAACATGCCGCGGTACGGCGATGCGTCGAATCATGGGCCATCCAACAAGCCCCTTCGTTGGTGCCGACCCAAGACAAATGCCAAGTCCCTGCCGCTGTGATGTCTCTTCACCGAGAGTTTTCATTGAGGCGATCAGAATCCCTCTGCGATGAACAGAGTTCGTACAACTGACCGGCGGACTTCTGTTGTGGAAATATCCAGTAGCAATTTGACGTGCTGTCCGTTTATTGTTTGTGTGAGCTACTGTACGCTATCAGACTGGGCAGGGGCAAACTGGCACCAGTGGATATTCACAAACGTGCACTGCAGGAAGGCGCATACAGCACACAGCAGTCCAGTCCAGTCCACTCAGGCTGGCCCCCCCAGTACCTGGCTGGTCACAGTGGGTTTTGCTCCGCGGATATGCTTCCGCGGGTTGTGAAACCCATTCTCTATTGTAGCGCAAATCGCTGCCTCAACATTTCACTCTGTAGTACCATAATATAATCCTACACGGTGGCACCAGGCGGGCATCACTGACTGACGATGGCATCCAAGGAGTCCATTTCCCGACAAGCCTCATTTTCCCAATACCGTATGCGATGTGCGTTTCGCCGCTTGCTGCTGCTGCCGGGAACCGGGTGGCCTTCGGGACCAAACCTGCGGCGTGGGGAGGGCAAGAGGGATGACACAGCTCGGCGCTACTGCATGTCTGCATACCCTTCTGCACGATCACGTAGCGCGGACAACGACCGCGGAAGTTACATGAACAGGATACTAGTATCCTTTCTACCTGTACTGTACCAATGGGAAAGGGCTGATCAGGATGTCAGAACCGGACAGCAGGAGCGACTGTGATATCACCTTCTTGCACAGTGCTAACTAGACCTTTCCACCGCCATCGGGCTCTTCCATTAATGAGCCGCGGTGAGTCGTTACGGAAACTCCCTTGGTATCTATCCATGATACTTCGACATAAGGACGGTACTGCCAGCGCGCGGAAGCCGTCGCTTGGTCCCCAGACCCACTTCCCGTGGTCTGGTGCTGTCTTTTCGTTAGCCCTCGCCGCCTTGACGCCGACACAAATGGATGAACTTGTCTCGGCTGGGGGCACGGGCTGGGACATGGCCAGCCGGGGAAAAGGTTCCGTCGGGCTTTGATGGAAACAAATTCACATATCCATGGATATGGAGTCGTATTAATGTCACCTCCCCGTCACACTGGGTTTCGTTCCTCGTTCCATGTTAGTAAAGAATTAAGAAATGCCCCTTCGCCGACTGCCGAGTGTGCTACACGGTAATTACAGACTGTACATATGTAGTAGACTCCACACTCGCAGACTCTAGAACCTTACAAAAGGGAAGGGAGGGCAAGACGAGAATGAGCGAAAAAGGGAAGAAGGAAAAAGGGCAAAAGGGAAAAAGAAATTACAGCAAAGCAGAAAACACGCGTGTGATTGGCTGAATGCAGCCTACCCGGCCGAATGAGGTGCATAATACAGATGTACAATGCTAACCCTCCAGAACGGATCGTGGCAGGCACTATGCACAGAGAGGCCTCTTTGTTTTCCTTCTTTCTCGAATCTCGGTGTGAAGTTGAAACAATGAAAAAAGCAATTCTCAGCCGCTCACCTGCTCGCCGAGATGCCAACCAAGCCGACTGTCCCCAAACGGGACAGACATGCATGTCTGGCCAGTGGGGGCTTGTCCTTGCGTTCGGGGATGCGCCCATTCCAGCCTCGGAAACCTGCATCCATCCCTCTACTCTGTAGGCAAACTCTTGACATGCGTTTCCTTGTTTCTTGTCATATTATGTGTATCTCGACCATTCATGATTCCCGTGATGCTGCCAGTGATGTTTCCAGCTGCGGCGCTTGTCAATGTTGAGCATTGGTCGGCCAATTATTTTATCTGCTACTTGCCTGTATTGTGTCGTCTCACAGCGGCCCAAGGGTAAGGATACCGCGAGACGAGGCGCGGGAGTGATTCCCCGTGCTGCGTGCGCGCGGGCATCGCCATGCAAGTTATTTATGTGTGCTGTACCATGGTAGGCACCCATGGAAGCATGTACACAGTACAATAGTACCTGCGCAGCGGGAATTCCCAAGAAATCGTTGATATCGCGGTAGAGAGAGCCGAGCACCCACTGCAAGAGTCCTCCACGACTTTTGTGATGCTCTTCTGTCCCCTCCCCCCCCGATATACCGCCAGCAAGGTAGTGACAAGGGGGAAAGAGAAAGCAACGTGCATCATTTGGCTCTTTCCCCTGGTGCACCCAAAAGTGGTCCTCAATTCCCGGAGAGCGGCACCAGGCGTTAAAAAAAAAAAAAAAAAAAACGGGGAAAGAAGCAAGGGCGTAGAATGGGGGTCAGGGACTACATATGTAGCTTGAAGAGTCCGAGTTGTGTGTGTACGCGGACGTGAATTCTCGTTCTCGTTCACGTTTGCGAATTAATGTGTGGCATACAGGCAAGTACCATCACCAGGGGTTGTGTCGGAATTGACTCTTGCCTGGCAAGAATGATTACAAGTCTCAACAGCCATCAAAGACCATGGAAGGGACCAACCTTAGCACGTACTATGTATAGTCCCTGAAAGCTTCCCCCCTTCCCTCCTTTAGCTGCTCGTGCCGATCTTAGACTAGCTACATATCAGCGGCTGGATAATTGCGAACGGCCAGCTCATCAAGCGAAACGACACGTCAACTGAGAGAGTTGACCCAACACGACAGATCATGGCAGAAATGATGGGGCTGGAAGACAAAGATCCGAGGGAAAGACAAGAGGACATGGGAGTGGTCGGTCGCTTGGTGTTTCCAGTCGGACCGGTGGTTGCGGAAAGGTCAAAGCGACTAGCCGATATAGCTGATAGACATCCTGGAATAGGCTCAAGAGAGGGTGTATTATGGGTGGTATATGGCGACCCGATGGCAACATGTTGACATCTCAACTCGGCATAAAGGGAGGGCATACAAGCATGCGGTAGAAGAATACTACCGAACACTATACACTATACATTTACAGATTGCTGCTGGTCTCAACGAACCGAACTGAAACACTCGTCGCAGAGAAGAGAATTCTCATCTCGAAATTCCCAATCCCAAGCACGGAGGCGTTGACCCGAATGGAAAAGATTTAATAGAAAATGCTAGAAAGTTGGCAGAAAAGACCTTGACATGTCGGCGTTGATCCACACCAAACCGGAAATGGGAAATGGGTACTTTGATGTGGGCAACCAACGACGACTTCAAGGATGATACCTACATATGTGTGTACATACAGTAGGGCCCGTCCGCATCCGAGCTGCAGAACTGGTAATGATGATATCTACTGTAGCAAGCCACCAAGCAGCGAAAGTACGGTTGGTGATCCTGCCAGATGAGACACAAGAGGTACCTCGAGTAGAAAAATGAAATAGCAAGAAAAAAAAAGAAAAAAAAAAGAACGAGGCTAGCCCCTCTTCCTCACGACAATTTACGATATTTCTATGGGCAGTGGTGTTATTTATCCTCGCTAGAAAGAAACCCATATCTCCACCAAACATGGAATCATACATAGACATACAGTGGTATAGTAGTCTGAACTAACATCTTTTTTGAAGACGACTTGAGAGACGTATCGTGGTGCGCGAAGCATCTCACCGACTAATAGGAAGACACAGTATGTACTATGTAGACAGACAAGGCAAGGTTTTTTTTTTTTTTCGCCTATTCCTTTTTTATTATGGGAAGGGGATTGTTCTTTTGAAGTGACCTTCAAACGAAATGGATGCTAGGAACAGGGCCAAGCTAGTCACCGCGGGTGTGAGCCGGCCGCTTAAAGCGCTGTGATTCGTCAGGGCCGCCCCCCCTAGGGCAGGGATATACCCCTGCGGCATGTCTTTGCAGCTGGAGCCCATCCCGTCCGTCCTCCAGGTTCCCCGTCTAATTCATTCTCGTCCACCTCCACAACCCCCCTGCTGGCAGCTGGTGATGATGAAGGGAAAAGAGGGTTGGGAATTTTCTCTCCCTTTTCCGTTGTTTGTCCCCATTTGGTATCAATGGGCAGGCCGGCGGGGGGGGGGGGGGGGGGGGGGGGGGGGGGGGGGGGGGGGGGGGGGGGGGGGGGGGGGGGGGGGGGGGGGGGGG